>QVOB01023450.1:0-165884 GCA_014839585.1 Pseudomyrmex concolor
TTTTTCTTCATTTTTTCAACGCGAATCGAACGAGTCCAAAAAGAAGTCGATCGGTTCAGTCGTTATTAAACAATTGCTGATTAAACATCCCCCTCCACTAAAATGCCTGATTTTCGCGTAATAGAGGCACAGTGTGCTCGCGCAGTTCGAGCGCAACTTCGTTGCGCGTGAATTTGGCGCGAGGCACTACCGTGCCTCTTGATAGATAAGCAAATATGCAACATTTTATCTTACATAAAATATATGCGTATCTTACAACAAGTTATTTTTCAATCGTATTTTAAAGAACTTTATAAGAACTTTTCGTAAAAATGGGAAAAAAACACTTCAGTCATATCACTCTAGTGATATAACTAAAGTGATATAGTTTACATTTATTTTATATGTGGAAAAGTTACTTTTTTATTTAATTGTCCTAAATATATTAAATCAAACAAAACAATGAGTTTTTAAAATAATGAAACAAAAGATGGAAAAAAGAATGAAACTTACCTTGAGAAAAGTCTGGACTAACAATAAGCAACACGTGAATATTGTCAGCGAACACGTGGTGTGTGACAGTCGCGGGTGACAATTCGCGAAATCGGTTTTAGCACATTGGATTTGCTGTCAAGGCAAATAAAAGACAATCAACTCTGCTCGAACAGCTGTGCTTGACTGAAGAACAGCAAGTTTATTGTCACGAACAGGTCGCGCGGCAATCAGTATCACACGTAAATATCACCACAATAGATGTATATGTAATAGAGATACGTGTAAAGAAAGACGAGCCGTGCGCAAGAAACACGTCCACCTCACTTGAGCGATTGAAACAAACTGAAACTATAGGCTAGCGCAGTCCAAAGTTTATTCGTCTCGTGACGGGAACTGCTGAGAATATATACTGCGTCGCGTACAGGGTGTCTGAAAAAGATGTACACATATACATATGCACGTTAATGATGTTTTTGACTTGTATGATTGCATTATTATAATTTACATCAGAACCAACTTTTCTTTAATATTGAACATATTCTTAAAATATATGTAACAGTAGGATTAGATAAATAATTTTTTTCTGAATTTCTGATATTTTTAGATAATTTATAAAATGTCGTTATCATCGTTAATTTTTTATTTTTCTTATTTCTTACATCAAATTCATTATAAATGAGTTAAATTAAATGTAATTGTACGGTATTCACACACATGATCATTCTTCAAAATTATACAAAACAGATGTGTGTGCGTGCGAAAAGAATTAGATAGTCGTGTTGTTTACGCATAATGCGTCACTCTGTATATACGTAAGTGCGTGAGTAGCGAAACCACGCGATAGGTTTTACTAGTCACAAGAAACTCGGCGATTGGTCGGCATGTCTCGAACCAGCAGTCGAGCCTCTTTTACCTCAATATAGGAGAAGAAAGAAAGCAAAATGATCAAGATCGTTGACCTAGATCGGTTACGTCGCGCGATCAGATCACGTGGTGTCGAAAAACACTTACGTGGATGAATGATGTCACGCCATTAATCAATGATTAATCGTTTATTGCGTATCATCAATCTTGTTGTGTCATTAAGGTGTTTTTGTATTTTCGATTTATGCAAAATCATTTTAGCGCGCAAAACGATATTGCGCGTAAAAAGAATTAATGTCAAAATATTTCTTAAAATTGTTGTGAAATTATTTAATCTCTTTTGTATGTCGTTATCGTCGTATTGACATATCGATGTATCTTGTCTTTCTTTTTGATAGCTTTAACAGAAGATGTTTATATTATTTAAAATATTTTTCGTTATTTTACTCGAGAAACACGTTATTCTGTTACATGATTATGTGTGAAAAGAAATGTATATGAGATTTTCAAAACCCAATTTATCAAGAAAGACAACGCGCATTAATTACATTAAAACTGTGTTAGCTTGTGAGTGTATTTCTGTGATTTTGCACGTACCAATCGTGATAATTAATTGAAACAGTTCATTGACATCGCTTCTAGATATAAAATGTCAAAGGTCAACATTTATATCACCTAGTACCGAACACAAAGCAATTTCTCATTATCTTCGATGTATGCAGTCACAACACAATTTATATCACATCTGATAGCAGGAAAAACACGTATACCGACTTTAGTTGCTTGTTTAGCATTTATGTCCAATAATCAAATTTGCAGGAAGTAATATAACAATATGCTGTTTTTGTATATTTTTGCGATAATTTTTTATGAGATATCGCAGACTAAAAAATATCATAAATACATAAGTAAAAATCACACGTGATGTGTGAAACGTTATCACGTAAAGATAAATAAAAAAGCCAATAATAAATTTCTGAACAAAACACAGAAACAAAATATAATCCAATATTAACGATTTATCGACAGATAAAAAGAAGCGTTTATATAGTCGGAACGCTAATTGATTTTTACGTTTTATTGTGTCCATTTCTGCAACAACAATTTTATTCATATATTCTTTCTCCCCAAGAGCGCAACATCGAGACTTTCTCGAGATATTCCTTTAAGCTACAGCAGATGGTTGCGTTACGTCACACGCGAGAAATCGTTTGCGAGAGGTCACCGACCTGGTCATCGCGCGGGAGTGCGATATGCATGTATATGTGTGTAATGGGCAACCATATATCCGTGGCTTTTATGCGCGAGAATGAAGACGAAAATGGAGTAACAAAAGTTCGCGTTCGCGGTTTCCTTTCAACGACCGCGCTCTCGTTCAACCGCAGAAGGAGAAAGCAACGCGCACCTCTCTGCCTTCTTCCTCGCGCGCGACCTCGTGCTCCACACAATGAGGCCTTGATTGGTCGCCGGCCACACGATTTCCTTTTCTCCGTGTTGTTTTAATATCTTCTTCTCCGAACTGTTCTTGTTTATCGTCGCATATAAAAATTCTTTTTTCTAAAGTAGCGTAGGCGAAATTCACGTTTGATTTTTTAAATCCGAAAACATTAATGTCAATTTAAATTTTGTGTGTGTATAGACACGTACAAAAGCTTGTAATAATGTACCATAATTCGAAACAAAACGATGGCGTAAACATTAAATGCTGATTACAGACGCTGTAACGCGATATACATCTACTGTACGTTATTGAAATGTCACAGTGAAGAGCTTGAAGCGATGACATCCAATCGAAGTGTCACATTACCATAATATTCCGATTGGTTGATTTCAAAACAGATTATATCTTCAAATGTGTGCGTACGTGTACAGTTATAGATTATGTTCCAGTTACGTTAGCTTTTCGTATTTGCGCACGCTCATACACATCAGATTTCGCAATTAAGACGTAGTCAGACGTCATAGCGTACACCCACCGTTTCTCGAGCTGCGATTGGTCCATACTAATAACTAGTTTTTCAAGGACGAATTTACTCCAGGGTCGACAAACAAGATTGTTTTTCACTCGTGACTATTTCCTAGTGCGTCGCGCTTGTGCCAGGTATTCGAAAGAGTAAAAAAAAAAAAAAAATACGTAGATGAATATGAAGAAAAGAATGAACAGAACTGTTGTTAACGGATCTCGTGATTATCATTTTGACGTAAACAACAATTATTGCGAAATTGTTATTGTATCATGGCACTTGTATTAGCTACATGTGAAGCTAACGTAAACAAGACAATAATAGTTAAGAGAGAGATAATTTATTTCTTGGTATTACACGCGTTTCATTTTATGACATATCGCGTAAATATACAGAATTTATATGTCAAAGTTTAAAAATTTTTTTATGAACTTCCCCTTTGGGAAAAAATATAGCAAGAAAATTTATAGGACTGCATCCTACTTTTGGAGATTAAAAAAATCAGATAAATGAGGTTGTGTGTGGCATTTCAGTTTGCAAAGTTTTGTCAAATTTGGCCTAACTTGCAAGAACTGACTTGTCAGTAAAATAAAGAAGTTTTGAAATACATTATTTCAAGAAAATTTTACAGCTATGTGTAAAATTGATAATGTAGGTTTTATTTATTCAATATATTACATATATCGAGATTCGCAACACAGAGAGCGCCACGTAACGATGTGGACTTCTTTTCGACACAGAAATCGACTTTATCTTATTACTAGTAATGTACGAACAATAATTACACAGATAATGAATTGTCTGACAAGTAATATTTGATTTGGTATTAAACCAGGCAAATAATATTTGGCAAAAGAATATGATAAAAATAAAGTGTGTAAATAAAAAACATTACTGTGTGACATTTTTAATTTTTATGTATTATAACTACTTCTATTAAACTATTATTTCTATTAAAAACTATTTATAAAATAGGTTTTTCTATACTAAACATATGACACTATACTAAATAAATGATAGTTTAGTTGAGTTTATTATTAACTCTATACCAAATATATATTTAGATGTGTTTGATAATGTTCTTTATCTTTCTTTGTTTGGTTTTCTACTTTAAAGCAATTTAATGATAAAATATGATTGAAAAGATATGTATTGTGATTGATAATAAGATTAACGGTGTACAAACTGGATTTGATAAGTCTGAAATCTCAAATTCCTTCTAAATTTATAAAAGGAGCATGATCATAGTGTATAAACGTAGTCGTGTTATAAACGCCATGAAATTAATTTATATTGGATTGACGTTCCTTGCTCTGGCTTCAGCCGAGCTAGAACTTCTGTAAGTACCACTAATCGTTTTATATATAAAATATCGTTGATATAATCTGTTTTACATTATCTTATTATCATAAACAGTACTATTTCTATGCAGAAACAATATTATTTCCATTGCTAATCTTTACTAACATATTAGGTGAAGTAAAAAGTTCTGAGCGTTTTCCGCTAGATATCTTTAGCGGAAAACGCTCAGAACTTTTTACTTCACCTAATATCATATATTTTATTTTAATATTACTCTAATTTACGGATAAAAAAAAAAAATAATACGCAAATAAAATAGTCGTTGCAGTGATGCTATCGAATCTCAATATCTGAATGTCAACATAAGTGATCTTGTGGATCATTTTAATCCTGAAATCTCACAATTGATTGTCGATCATGAATTAGATCCGCTTGTTCTTCCACGCGTTGAAACAAGATTGTGGAAGGTATGTAATGTTTTTAAAACAACAATTGTGTAAATTTTGTTCTCTTCTTGAAAAAAACATTTTTAAATAAATTATGTAATAAATATTATACAAAATCTCTTTTTATTCTCTAGTAAACAATGATTAAATCACGCGCATGTCTCGTAAAAAAATTCAGTATGAAGTTAATAAATCGGTCATTCACGTAACAAAGTTTTTATTACGGTAAACGTCTGTGTTTTCTTTAAAATCGCGTGAGATCATTTCGAAAATTGGGAGAAAGCTAGATTTCAGGGTCAATTCTCGAGATTTGAGATCAGCGGGCTGCAACACAAAAGTGCACGCACGTGCAACCTCGGGACCGTAGAAAGCGAGACCGAAGAATTGGGCCTTGAACGAGAGCGAGAGTGAATCCCTGGGATGACACGAGCGGTAACCTTGAATTGATGTGGATTACGGTCAAACGAGGTCATTCTTTGCGCAGTGTTTTCACTGATTCCATTTTTGACGTTCCGAAGGCTATCACACGCAGCATTGAACTTGAACGAGAGTGAAACCAAGGTTTCACTCGATAAAAGCGCGTTTCAGCTCAAGTTCAATGTCGCGTTTTAACACGATTTTTACCGCGGATATTTCGCGCTCTAGAATCATTATTTATGTCTCTATAAAGTTTCCCAATTTTCCGTCCAACGAGACAAGTTTATGTCCGGTACTAGCAATATCGTGTCCGTCAGAAGATTTGATAATATGCATTGTCGTGTCAAAGTTTACGCGCGCGCAATTTTTCGTAACTTTACAATAATTTTAGGAAGAGTTTTTATGAAACAGCGCTGATAAAAAGAAATGCTTTGAAATACGTCTCGTGTTTGTCTAACAATAAGATAACATTATTACGGCAACAACTATGCGATAAACTACTGTGATAAAATTTACTGAAATATATACTTTTCAGATAACTTAGTTTGATTGAGATTCTCAAATTACGTACATATTTAACGAGAATTATTTAACGAAAGTTTATTATTCATGTAGTCAAACACACAATTTATTTTAGATAAACTTCTTTCAAAGTCCAAAAATTGCTCAAATGTTTTACAAAGGCGATCTCGTTTTATATTCGGGAATATTGAACCATTTATCTGTTCTAAAACGTCATGGCAATGTTACTTTAATTTACGAAGACCAAGTAGTACTACTGAATGCTAGTTTTAAATTCAATGATTTGGAGGTAATTTGATCAGGTTTTTCGTTCTACTTATTATAATCTTGCCAAAGTAGAAAAGTACTATATGAACAGTAAAACTTTATTATGAAAACAAAACTTTTTTTTTATTTTTAGGGAGAGTATAAGTACACTCTTGATATGGGCATTTTAAATTTCATAGGCGGTATTATAATTACGGTGACAGACGTGCGCGCCAAAATTAGCGTTATGTTCCTTACGAAAAACTATAGTCTACTTCTTGACGAACTAGAATTAAAAAGTGTTGGGTAATAATTTTTATTAGCAAATATTATAAACACAATCTTTATATAGTTGTTTTTACCGCACAGCTCATATTCTCTTTTCAATTATTTAATTTTATCGTAGTTCCATTAAGGTGAAAGTTCAAGATGAAAACGGAGGACTGAGTTGGATCAAGACAGCTATTGTCAATTTTATGATTCCATACTTCAAGGATACGATCATGAATAGCGTTGAACAAGAAGCTAGACGTGAAATCCAAAAATATTTTGATGGAATAAATTCTAAAATTGCTCCGACAGTATCATTGTCTTAAATATTTGATACTCATTTAAAGGTCTGAAAAATCTTGACAATGTTTCAAATCACACCGTCAAAAATCAAATTAGGAAATCATGAATTAGAATTAAATAAACACTAAGTATATAGGAAACAGACAATAAGAACAAGATAGACCACCAGTGTATCTTGCTCCTATTATCTGTTCTTTAATAATTGGATTTCAAAAACATCACAGCTTTATTATTAAATAAAATAATGGTTTCTTGTATGTGATGTTTTTTTAGACCTGGATATAATATATAATTTTTTTGTACTATGTTCTCGATAAATACTTATAGATAACTAAAAAATTTGATAAAACTGTGTGTTTTTGTATATCTGGAAATTCAACTTCATATAAATTAATTAATCATTAATTTATATTAAATATTTTAATATGTGATTTTATACTATCACAAAAAACTTATTTTTATTAAATTTTATGTAATCTAGTATATTAAAGTTTAATGCAACCATCTGTGCTACCGCATTATTCATTAATCGCATTAATCAAAGTGCATAATTACTAATGTTTTTAAACAATATTACGGTATTACTTAAGTTACCTTATTCCATTGTTTAAATAATCCCATCGTTCGATATATATCGATCATTGATATTTGTTTTTAATATATCACGTGACACAAATATCGATATTTTTCTTTCAATGTTTATCTCTAATCGATACTACATTATCAAGTATCGAAAGGATAATATTGATATTGTAGATATATCGATATTATATGCTTATCCCTAGTAGGGGAATGCTAATAAAAATAAAGAGAGGTCATTATAGAAGTTAGCTTCGTACTGTAATAATGGCTGGCCATGTTCAAATTGCTTTTCTGCTCGCGGTGATAGCTGTAACGTACGCTGATATACCTTCGTAAGTTCAAGAATATTCTACAATTTCTCGTAGTTTTTAGTTACACAATTTTGTCAGTTTATTATTGTTATTTTATTTTTGTAACTATATTTTACTTTGTACAAACTTGATGTCTTTATATAGCTTTATATCGCAAAACTTGATTGTAACTTTACAATAACAGGATAAAATAATACTTTCTAAAATTCTTGTTTTTGTTTAAATATACCGTGACTGTTGAACAGTCTAAGAAATACAAAATCATTTTATTGTGCAGTTTTTCTCCATTAGTCGAAGGAAAATGGGTAAATCTTGATAAAGCAGTTGATGAATTATTGCCATTTATTCGTAAATTTATTTTGAAAAATGGATTGGATCCTACACCACTCGTCGACTTTTCCGAATATATTTTTCCACATTTGGTACGATTTCTCGGTCAATGTGTTTTTTTATTCTTATAAATAATTTACCAACTTTGATAATATATACATACACATTTCTTGATACATTTTATTTTTTAATAACTCTTTTAGCCTGGAAAAAATAAAGGAAACATTGACTTCAAGAACGGATGGTTACAGAACTTATCAAAGTTAAAACGAAGCAACAGTGTTCACGCGATTTACAAAAACAAACGTTTGACCTTAGATGTGAATGTAGGATTTGACACTTTAGACGTAAGCTAATCAAGACAAGTGCTAATTAATCAAAAATAATGAATTGCAATTGTGAAACAAATGTTTCCACACACGTATTATCTTATTTTTATATAATTCTAGTTTAATTACGAATATTCTCTGCAACACTTGTTATATAAGAGGGAAGGTGACGTATACGGTCGCTTTTACAACCTTGACGTTAACGTCAACATCGAACTTGACTTAGAGAATTACTACATAAATCTCAATTTTCTCACCTTTTCGAAGATCAAGTAAGAAAATATTATCTCTTATTTTTCTTGTTTTTCATTTTACGCCTGTCTGAATATATTAAAAGATGACATGAAAGCAAAAGAATTAACACGATCACGTAATATTGAGAGCTGTGATTTATCAGTCGTTATGCATCACTTCTGTCGATTGGTGATGATAACGCCGCAATGAATTGTTTTGCCTGCAGTGATAAATTCATGCGATAAACAGAATGAACAGATGTACAACAGCGGAACAAAATAAGAATTATCACAGTTTCAAATCTAGAAGTATAAGTATTGATATTGAGAGATTATTCGCAAAACAACAGAAATTATTCGTGTAAAAATAATTGTTGATTCTTTGATCCGCTGATTTTATCTCACTTTTAATCTCACGTCTCACATTTAAATTAAAAATTTTTATATTTTTTACGTATATATTATAAAATATATTCTTGCGTGTATATAATTTGCAAAATGTATTTTAATTTACAATTTGCACAGAAGTATTACAAACTTGCTCACTTAAGTATGACAGGTTCTTTATTTATTTTTGTTTTTCGCAGGAAATTTTATATTAAATTTGAAGGCAATCTTTTGGATCACATATTGAATGCTCTGACTAAAATGGTCACAAAGGTTTTCCGAAGGCGCATATTGGCTGGCATTGAAGATCGCGCTATGCTTATTAGCGGTGCTAAAATAGCCGAATGGAACGAAAAATTACCGCGATCAAATCGCACAGAGCTCATAGAAGGATGGCTTAAAAGTGCCGAATAACAATTCCGTCAACCTTTGTGGCTTTATTATTAAATATTTATTCGTTTCTGAAACGAAAAATGATAACGAGTAAGTTTTTAAACTTATGAGTGTTTTGACATATTTATCTTATTTTTACTAATATCGATTTATGCAAATAATTTATTAAAATACAATTTACTTTTTGTTTCAGATAAAATTAAGCTCGAATAAGTTTTATTTGTTGTTATTTATTTGCACTAAATAAATATATGCACATAAAATATTTTTGCGTGAATTATTTTTATCTGACAGAACATGCGAACATTGATCGTTATCTTGAATATCCGACAATATAAACTGTCGAATAATCAATTTTGATTTTCCTCTCGATAATCCGATCTCTTCAAAACAATATTTTTTTTGAATATAGATTTAGATATACGATATAGATTATCGGGATAAGTAAAGACTGAAGACTCTCTTCAAAAAAACATGTAAAAAGATGTAGCACAAAATTTACATGATGCTGCAGAATATTTTGTGACATATTTCACATATTCACAAAGCGATAGTGAGCTGTGCGGTGGTTTTGATAAGGCAAGCGGCAAATAGGCAAGAGACTCATCTAAAGTGACGATCAATATGCATTACTTACAACATTGTTAAGCCGCAACTTGGCGCGCGCTAGTGCCACTTAATCTTATTAAACTTGCCCGGGTTTTCCTGACACGTGCGTCTTAGAGGCGTCGATATCAGACGCGAACAGCGATAGTGCAATCTGCATAGAGATAGCAACATGAAAATCTACGGGATGGTCTCTGGGGATATCGTGAGAGAAGCGCACGATAAACTTGTTTATACACACAACACGACATTGCGGATATCGCGAACATGACCGGGCGATCGATAGCCTTGCCTCCCGATATGCCAGGTAGTATCTGGTGTATATACTGACGTACTAATATCCTGTGTGTATTCCATTTTGTGTCTAGTTGTCAATTGATGCCATCTGATTTCTAATTACTAACTAGAAATTTTAATGGACAAAGACATTAACTTGTTAATGTCTTAATTATACCCAAGCGCAACGAATAGTTGTGAATACATGAACTAATTTAACTAATATGTTAATTTTAACGTATTAAATTTAGCTTCTACGGTTCTATTTAAATATTCACTGCTAGTGGCGAGAATTAATTTAATACTGAAAGATAACATCATGTGATCTCCCTCTTCTCTCTTTATCTCACTTTCTGACACCTACTGCGTAATTACACGTTAATACGCTCATGCGACAATGGTTGCCTCTTCCCAGGCGTAACACCAGATGTACAAGTTCTTCGTATATATCATTGCGTAAATTTGATTAATATTTAATTAAATTAGCGTATATATAATCAAAGTGTTTCTGTGTATTACTCAAAGAAGAGAGAACAACTGTAAATCAGCATGATTTAGAAAGGAGCAAAGCTTCTATTTTATCAAGAAATTGATTTAAACATTTTCGAAATTATACAATATTTTTATATAAAAATATTATGCAAAAATATATCTAAACAATTTTATTATATTTCGAATCTGAGATTTATTACTTAAGTTTTAAATAATATGTAGATGTATTAAGATTATTGCCGCTTTTCTGCGTTCTATCTAAACTCAAGACGGCTCGATACTTTGTGAAGGATAAACCGCGTGGCACGATCAGATTCGTACTTGCATTATATCAATGATTCCAAGGCATATCGGGCTTATATCGCATCGCAGATGCTCAATACACAGTGCGTCGAGAGCCAGTGCAAGCCATTATTGTCCATCTTTGTGTACCTTGTATCGAACGTCGCTGTCTATTGATCGTGATACCTGCATGTCGAAGGATTATGAACTGTATTGCCAGCTCTCCTCTATCGCAAATATCGCTGATACATACATGTATCTCGACAAAACTGAATGCATATGGTCACGGATTTTATCGAAAAACTTGTCAGAACGAGTTTTACGATGAGTTTCGATATTATGAAATTGTATTAACTTCTCGATTAAAAAATTTGAGAATCATTAATTAATATTTTTATTAAAAAGCGTCATGAAAGTCTTGTAGTCTTTAAAATAGAATGATAGTTTTCTTTTTGTAATAAATTGCGCAGTTTGAATTTTCTTATAACGATGAGTTAACTTTATCCTGAACTTATGCTGTGATATGTTTACATATAGTATGTTTACGTGGCACAATATGGATTTTGAACTTGCTAACGTTCGGACCACGTTATCATATTAATTTGAAACTTTTCGCAGAGACAAGGGCAGATGTAACTGGCAAAAATTTTCTTCTCTCCTTCAGTTCCTATTTGTGTTTGCCAACTAGGCAGAAACCGATATGACACACGTCGACAGATTACTTCAAGTTGGACGCTGATTAGGTCGTAGCGCGCGACAGCAAGTGCGCATATGAAGAGACATGGGAAATGCGACGAAACGCGGAGATAAAGCTTTAGACTGTAGAATTGCACACGAATATAAGCTCGCACGATCAAATTGCATGCGATGAACTTTCTATGAAACTGCTAATACCGCATAGAGTAGAAGAGAGTCGAGTTCGAAGAGAAAATTAATTTTTTTATTTGCGCGAGTCGCGATTCTAATATGTTAAGTAGCAAAATCTCAGTAAATTTAATATTGTCACGATATAAAAATACACAGAAATCTCCTCGTGTGTGTGTGTGTGTGTGTGCGCGCACGTGTGCATGAGCGGCATTTAAAAAATAAAAAGCAATTTTGTGTATTTTTCTCGTACGTAACCATATTATAAACGTTTTTTTTTCGCAGACAAATCGACGAATCCTTCGCTTTGGTGATCCTTGGATACTTCGCTATTGTGAGACGTGACTATTAATAGAAATGAGAATCATGAGGCAAGGAGCGTATGGAACAAGGTTGGTGAGAAACGCTTCAACTTCGCTTCAAGTCAACCGCGCGCATGAAAGCGCCTATTAATAAACAAAATTAATCGTATTTGAACAGATGCTACATCGCAAGTTGTGCGCGGAGTTGTGGGATGCGCTCAAGTCGGTCCATGATAATCCAATTGTAGTAAGTATTCGAACTTAAGATACTATTAAGCTTATCTTGTAATAACGTGCGCTTCAGCTGTAATTCTAACGAGAAACTACATCAGCGCACGCAACTCAAAAATAATATGTTATTTCTAAAGAAGTCCGACTTGTAATAATTATGTCAGTTTTTTTTTCATGCTCGAGCCAAAGATAAAATCACGGCTAAGAGAGATTCCAGAGCCAAATTGCAAGCTTGATGCTGGACATGTCGAGGCCGAAGCCAACCGAATGGAGCCGAGCCAGATCGAGCAGAGCCGAGCGGAGTCACGCTAACGAGCAGACGACAAGCGTGTTCGTTTCGTTCCAGCGCAGCGCAACGCGGCGCGGATTCGCGATAAAGCCGAGCAAAGCGGATACGTTGCGTTCGCAGCGGATGACGCGACTGCAGCTGCCCATTCAGTAACGGACGCGCATTAAGCATCAAGGTGCATTCATTTTCAACACAATGACGAACGTGTCTTACTCTTGCGTGACCGCGAGCGGAAGATTTCTTGGACAAAAAAAAAGAACTAGAACGAAAATAATCAAAGTAACTTGATAATAACATAATAACAAACGATGAAACAGTATTAAATCCGTAACAAATATTCCCGTGTAAGAAAGTTGCAAAGTACTGATCAAATGGTTGCCTAATTAGTTTCAGAAACAGAGTGAAAATGTTGAGAGCCTTTAGGCGATGTTCCGAGCAAAGGAGTAAAGAGCAAAAAGTTTGTCAATAACAGATATAAAGTTAAGACATTTTACTTCTCTTGAGAGAACTAAAGAAGCTTCATTTCTCTTTCCGTTATTATGTATTAAGAAATCTATATATAATATTAGTTCTTTACAGAGTAAGTAATATCCCTTTTAATAAAGTTCCGCGGTAGTGTGTGTATAGAACAACAGAGAGAGAATAACATCGTGATTACGAGTTGATGAATTTATGTCAAGTGGCAATTCCTTCGGACTGTATTGCTATTGCTGTACAATTAATGAAAATAGTTTCCATCACTTTCGCTAAGCAATGTGTTTCGCGACCTCGTCAGATGTAGTACTACTGAATTAATACTCCGATATCGCGAACTGGTAAAACCGTCTGTTACCCGCTCCGGGACAACTCGCGCGTATCTCCGCCCCTGCGCGCGATGCGCTTACCGAGCCGGTGGTTTACTCGCTCGGCGTCAATCCGCGCTCCTTTCCACCTGCCCCTTCCTACGTGCGCTCTCACTCTCTCTCTCTCTCTCTCGCGCGCGTTGCTCAAGCGTGTTGGCCGAGCGAGTTGTCGCGGAGCCGAGCGGAGACGCGCTAAGTCGAATCGTATTGAGTCGAGCCGCGCCGAGCGGAACCGAGCGGTGCCGACAGCCGAGGTCGAGCGGAGCCGAAGACTCGCGACGCGCGCGAGTACAGGCGTACAGCGAGTAGCAGCACACCGTTGGAGCGTGTGTGTGCGTGCGTGCGTGCGCGTTGTGTCCGCTTGTACTCGCTTCGCTCATCTTCTCGTGCTCTCCTCTTGAACGGCTCGGCGTTTGCGAGGACAAGAGTCGTTGCTGTAGCGTTCGTCGTGAAACCTCGTCTCGTAAGCTTTTTCAACAAACCGTCGATTTTGTTTCCTCGCGCGTGTGTGCTCCGTATCGTTTCTGCTTGCCCCGCGCGCGTGCATGGACTATACGCGCGCAAGAGTCGACGAGGATATAGCCCTGGATTCGTCTCGCTTGCGCTCGTCCGCTCGTCTCGGCTTCGCCGCGAGCAACGCTGCCACCGCTGCCACTGCCGTTGTCACAAGTTGTACCACTACCTCCACCACTTCGTCGACCGCCGCCACCACCTGCCGCGTCGTCAGACGCAAGAGGAAGAAGAGGAGACTACAGCGGCCAGCTACGACCAACGACGACGCGCCCGGCGTCGCCGTCGCTAACACGCCAAGCGGTGACACCGCCGTAACCGAGGACACAGCCGCCGAAGGAACAGCCGCCGGCGACGTCGTCGTCCTCGAGCCCGACGCTGACGCCACCGCCGTCTCCACCACCGCGAGCGCAGCCACCGCGGGGACAGACTCGGCGGCGGCGCAGGTCGATAAACCGAGGAGCCGCCTCCTCGTCGAGCAGCACACCACCGGCAGCGGGAAAGCCCAGCTACGCGTCGGAGGAAGCGGCGCGCGTGCGGCCGCCTCCTCCGTCGGCACAGCCGGCGTCACGCTTCTCAATCGACGCGCCGGCAAACGCTCGCCTCGGCGATGCAACGCTGCCGGCGGACGTAGGAGCGCGATGACGATGGACCTCCAGCGGCTAATAAACGAAGTGCGCGCGAGGCCCGCGATCTGGGACCAGAAGAATGTCAACTATCACAATCGCGACGTCATACTGAAGATGTGGCGGGAGATTGCGCGGTCTTGCGAGGTGTCGAGTGAGTACGATGCTCTCCTACCCGCGTGTTTCTCGTCCTTGCCACGTTCATACTCATAACGTATATTTGTATGTGCGCACGTGCGCGTGATGGCCAGATCGCTAGCTCGATTGGTTGGTCACCCGGTGGGTGGGTGGGGTGCGCTGGATACGAGTCGATTGGTCGTTGTATTCGCAGGTTTTGCGACCCCGCGAGGTCGCTCGAGATATAAGTTCGAGTTATGCGGTATGCGCGCAGCTCAAATCTCGGAGGAAGGTCGTCAAAATCGAAAGAGAGAAACGCGTCGGTAAAAACGATGAGTAATCGAATGGGCCTGATAACTCACCAACCGGCCTATTAGACGTGAACACGGGCCGCTTGCTGGAAGGTCGATAGCTCTGCGCTTTGTAAGACGAAACGCCGACCGGAAAGATAGGCTTCTAGTTCGAGCAAATCGCCGCCAGGTCGCACCGTGTATACGCGACAAGCCGATGAGGTTTTTTCAAACGCGATTTTATCCCATTTATGTTAAATACGCTAATATATAATTTTCAATATTTTTTTTAGTTTATCTTCCATAATCTTCCATAAAAGTTTTAAAAAGATTTTACTTGATTCATATTTTCTATCATATATATCTCTTTCTCCTGTATTAAATAATTATAAATTTGTAACATTTCTTATATTTCTTATAATTATTTAGTATTCTGTAGTTATAAATTCCATAAGAGTTTCATAAACAGTGTGTAAATTTCAAGAAAAAATGAATCACTTTGATCGAGAATGTTTTACCTATAAATTGTTTATTTTTGGAAGAAAAACTGTTTCCTTCAACAATCGCTGTAAAACCACGCAGTCGCCACTTTGTATGTTACAGCGGACGTCGCCAAATCCAAGTGGAAGCACCTGCGCGACAACTTCCGGAACGAGCTGAAAAAAACCTATCGGGGTAAGTGCGACGGCATCGGCGGCACCGAACACGACTCCAAATGGGTCTGGTTTAAGAGTCTGTTCTTCCTGCGGGACCAAATGAACTCCAGAGTGATCGGCTGCGCCCTGTCGCAAAACTGCGTAGGCGCAACAATTGGCATGCGTTCGTCACCGGACGGCACGCAGATCGAACCGCAGATCGATATCCTCGAGGGTCACGAGGAGACGCAGTTCGACGACCTGGACGGCGACTCCTGCCAGTCATTACTGTCGAACAACGACGGTCTGCATCAATTGATACCACCGCCGAAACTGGACCAAGTACTTGGCCGGAAACGGATGTTGATGGAGACAATCGACAACGATTATTGCGCAGAAGTGGACGGCCGGAAGCGATATGAGCTACAAAAAAGGCTGGCGATCGGTCCCGAGGACGAGGATGATACCTATCATTTCCTTATGAGTGTCCGAAATCCTTTGAGAAGCTTGCCGCTCGACCGTCAGATGTTCGTCCGACTTAAGATCCAAGAGCTCGTCTATAACGAGATCAACTCGCAGAATCAGCATCAGCCGCAACAGCAAACAAATCGCGGTGTTTATGACGCGTCCTCGCAGGGACAAGACGTAAAGCCACCGCGATCTGGTAATGGCGGCAACGGTGTCATCGGCGGCGATGTTGTCAGCGAAATGTCGAATCCAGCATCCCTGCTGCAGAACTGCACACCTGAAGGCACCGACGCCTATAACTTCGGCTGACGACGGTTCGTCGTGGTTTAAAATTCATTTTAATAGGCGTAAGGATAATTATATAATTTTACTAGAAAATAAAAATAAGATCGTATTTTTTCAATAACACGTTGCCGTATCAGATTTTGCAATATTTGCGCGCGTTCTTCCTTCCCGAATCCGTGTGTGAAATGATACATCATATTCCACATCCCATCCATCAACATCCTGTAGATTCCAGTACAACTGTTAATCTAGTTTAAAGTTATCGAAACTACCAACTACCGTGCGATAAATGGTCTTCGTCGAGGAATTCATTGGAAACGAGAAAAGAAAAGGTAACTTTTAAAGATAATAATCATATTTATGTGTAAACGAAACAAATGTAATTACTAACTCTGTCGTTCTTGAAATAACTAAAATTCTCGCATTCGTCATCCTGCCGTGAAATTAAATGTCTTTCTCGCAACGAACTTGTACGAGAAACTAATATTCATAACATTCATAACAAGTGAAGGTTGCCAAACATGTTTTCGTGCGATATTCAAAATATCCGCACGCTCGATAACAAAATTCTTTCATTTAAGATAGAGCGGTTTGGCAATATAAATTAGTCTTATTAACGCGCCTCGCTTATCTCCGTATATTGCGGCGAAAACGTAATTACATTTCGCAGTGTATAGTCGATTTCTTCCTGGTTCACGTTATCGTTCGTGTTTTCCACTCTTCATGATTAAAAAGCACGAACTGGCAGTAAAGCGCCGCGAGCGCATGCGTTACACATAGAAGCTGACTCGGTGCACGCGGTTGATCAACCGGAGACGGGTGTGCAATGTGAAAGGGTGCGTTGCCCTAACCGCGGGAGGGATCTGGGAGGGTGCGGAGTCGACCAAATTTAATGTCAGTGTGTGTATCACGTTCATTAACCCTTCGCTACAGAACGTCAAATAGTCGCAATCGGCTAATCCACTGGTATAACGACGGATTCGAACTCGCTGAGAGATTTAAAACGCGATTTCACTTTCTCGATAAAACTAAAATAAACTGAAGTATTTTTGATCGCAAGTAAATTATCTACAAATATTTTTAAAACAGAATTAAAGATACGAAAGAAAATAATTTTAATATAGAAAATGACATCTACATAGATAGCACGTAGATAACACACATGTAAGAGTGCTGAATATCTTTTCAAAACACACTGACCTATTTACCACCGATTGATCAACCATTGCACACGTTGTGCTGTGTGAAAATTATTTCCCCTTTTCACGATGAATTCTAGCTGTTTCGATGAAGCTTTCTAAAACGGACTAATGAGGTGCGGTTTAGGTGCTGCAAAGCGTAAACAAGGATACCGCACCTGCATCGGCATTTTGTTGAGGGTTGTGAAACCGCAAATAGCAATGAATAAACCCTGTCTTTTGTGTCTAAATCTGAACTTGTTAACACGTTTCCTGCCGTGCTTTTATTTTCGGTGAACTTTTTTTGTTCTTGCTGCGGAGATCATAGTTGTGAAACATTCTATGACAAGCAAGTAAATTGAAAAAACTAATTTCCGAACACATCTGACATATATTTCCTGTGCAAGTTATTACTTGCAATATCAAAACAAAGAAGATTTTTTATATAAAATGTCTGTTTCCCTTATTGATTTCTCGGCGAATTATATTCTGACAATGGCGCGCTATTCATACTACAACATATTGTTTTGACATACTCGGAGTATCACATTGAATAAAATACGAAGACGTTTTATCACGCACAATATTATCCCACCCTGCACTTTATAGGAGTGAAATAGAAAAACGGACTCGCCATACTCTAATCGTATGATGGATGGACATCGATCATTTACTCGCGCGCATATCGATCACGTTTATTCACAGAAACTACTACTTTGACACACGATATTTAATTAAATATCGATACGTAATTGTCTGAATATATTCGTTGGTAAAAATATATAATACGTTCATTATGTATATATTAAGCTTAAAAAATTTCGCGTGAACAAACGAAAAGCTTTCAATGACAGATAATAAAATATAACTCTGTTGATTAATGATTTTATTTAGATTTTGTTTTTTTAACAACAAATAAATATATTTTTAATTCTGCTTTCGACACTGTTGAAAGTTGATAAATCTTTCTGACACACAGATGATTTATTACTTAAGTTTCGTGGATGAATCTTTTTTCAAAGAATCTATTTTGTTTTTGAAGAGATTTTTGCAACAAGCCAATGCGCGGCGCATCGATTCGATTAATACAAATTTCACAACTCGATTAAGGGCGATAGCTCGTGCAATTGCGTTACGTCGTCCGGCTAATGGACAGTCATTATCATCTGACCGGCGAATAATGGACACAATAGATATTGCCGAGGATGGGAGATATTGGAGCTAATTTTATTGTCACACCGGGTATGTAACGTTAAAACGTAATCAAGATGTATATATATATATATGCCGCTCCTTGATGCTAGACTGCGTGTACGCACGCGTGCATGAATTGTCTGCGTATATCGCGGCGTTTGCATCGGTACAGCCTTTTATGAGGCTATCGTGTGTATTCCGGCACGACATTCGCCAGTCTCCCCTATCCCTATCGAGTATACCGAGTGACTGATCAATTGTTGACCCTCGACAAAAACACGCGTTATTTGTCGCGCGAAATATTTCGTGAGATTACTCGCGTTTTATTTTTACGAGAACACTCGAAAATGACTTTGAACGTTTTTTATTACGAGTCTGAATCGAAACAGAGAGAGAATCGGTGATAATAGATTTATTAGTATAGGATCTATTGTGAGAAACAAACACGGTCACCATTGTAGAATCAAAAGACAATTCGACGGGAAACAAAAAACGTTTATTATTTTTCAAACTTTTTTCTTCTTCTCCCGAGGAATAAAATTCACCATCGCTGCACGTCGAATCCCTCTTTGTCGCAAAGTAGTTTTACTGTAGTACAGTATATGCGCGGGTGTATATCGCGGTACTTCGGGATACGAACTTTCCAACTTGTCGCGAGAGAGGGAAGATGCGCATTTAAACGCAACAACGCGAGCGGAACGCGACGCGGCATCATCATCACGGAATTCTTGTCTTCGTTATGGCGCACAGCTCATATTGACTAGAATCGTGCGATATACCTCGATGCACCGTGACAGCGTTACACATTATATCGACCACGGGTGCCACTGACACCGCGCTGCGGTCCGTTGAATGCGACGTATTGTCCCGTTCGCGCGCTCCCGCGCGAGCCGTTTCTGATAACGTCGTCGTTCCGTAGAGCTCCTGAGAGAGTGAGTTTGCACCAGTTTCTCGAGGTGGTTGTACGACCGCGCGTTATTAGACGTCGAAGCGACGACATTCACAAGAGACACGCTGCGCTTTGAATTTAATTAAACCAGGTTATTAAAAGACAACGGTACGCGATCGAAGCAGTCGGTGCGCAACGGACTAAGTCGCGCTTTAATTGTTCGAAGTGAAGATATTGCGCTTGCAGAATTGATTGATGACACACTATATATCTTATCGGTATTTTCTAGGTTTTTGATTTACGACTCGTTTTTGTTTCTTTTGTTTTCACAAATGATTTATATCTTTATTTATGCGTTTACATCTTTTTTTTCTCGGGATAAAAATGCCCCGAGTGACGCGAATTGTACTCTTCAAATTCATTTCATTTCTGTTCTTTCCCGGTTCTTTCCGCAGGACTTCGCGACATAACGAGGTAATTTTTCGTTCAGCTAGAACGGCCGCTACCGTCTAGACGGGATGCACTATATTAACACGGTATATTGCACCGAGTGAATGGGTTATTCGAAAGCCTGACTTGACAGTCTGCGCACCGACAGGCTGTTCTCTCGGTTTTTCCATACAAAAGGAGATTAGCATCCTCTCTTTGTCTACTCTGTTTCTCTTCCCTCTCTTTTCCTATTCGTAACCGCGACAAGTGGTTGAACACAAACCTTACATTGTTACTTTTATGTCCGTTAAGTCGAGCAATAGCACGTGAAATAGAAAAAGGATCAGACAAATTTTTAAAAACTTTTAAAATGAACGAATTAATCGACCGTCAATTACACATGCGATTAATTATATAGCATCATATATTTTTCAATAATTTTCAAAAAACTTTAAATATATCCTCTTAAAACATTTTTTTTTTATATTCAAAAAAAATGCAAAGTCCGTTTTGTCGCTTATAATTATCATCGCGAACAGAGGACATGTTTACTTCTCGAATTCGGGCTTAGTCGCATTGACAAAGCACGAAAACGAGCGAGTCCAGATCACAAATATTTACTTTGATCACAAAGTGAAATGCAATCACTTTCAATCTCTTTTTCTATCGCCACCGTGTCTAGTCGAGTTCTATGAAAGAGTTCATCCTCTATGACCCGAGGCACTTCGTATCACCTATTCTATTCCACTTGCGGCGAAATGAGTTTTGCACATCTATCTCGCAATACACAGAGAGGACCGACGAAAATATTTATTTTTTAAATATATACATTATATACATATAAATAAAATGTAGGACGCATAGAAGCAATCGTATTTATTTGTTCGAAAATAAACTGCAGAAAAGAAGACAAATAGTTTAGAATATCTCTGCCGAAATGTTTTTAAATACATGGATAGAAAATAAAGTTTTTGAATTTAAAAAAATTCAACATTGCAATTCTGTGCAAGGCGTGTAAATTGCAGAATAAGGAAAGATAATAAAAAAACTATTTTGAGAATGTTAACAAGTATGAAAATTTTGTGACGATATAAAAATTCGCGATCTGACATTTTAACATTCTCTACGTCTTGTTTGAGAGATTGTAAATCGCTAAATCGCTAAATCGCTAAATCCACAAGTTCTTTTCCTTCAACTGTACTTTTGACGGAGTATCTAAATAAAGTGACGAGGACTTGGAATAATTCCGGAAACGTCGTCTGACGAGCGGGCGAGACGGTGGAACATAATTCCGAGTGAAATGGAGATTTCAAACAGAATCTGCTTACGTCGGAGATAAAAGTCTCCGGCTTTTTCAATCCCAGGATCCGCACGCGCGTGCGCGTCGCAAAGAGGAAAAAAGAAGAAGGAACGAGAGCGGATCTAATTTCCATTCGGGCAGACAAAGCGGGGAGCGCGTCTTGCACCGGTAACAGGAAAAAAGCGGTAAGACCGCATCTCTCTTCGAAAGAAGCTCTTCGTCGTCCTCGCCGTCGTCGCCGTCGTTGTCACCGGGGTCTCCCGTCGAGAAACGGAGACTGATACGCGGCCCTTTTTCTCTTTGTCACCGCCGCGGTGCTGCTCTGGACGCGCTTTACAAGGAGACGTTTTATTGGAATACACAAGAATACCGTAAATAAAAGGACGATGCGCGACGGACGGCGCCGTCTCCCGAGTCACTGAACCGATACCGGACTCCACTCACACTATCGGGGGATCAACCCTTTCTTCCTACGGTTGATAGTATCGTTGGATATTTATGGTGCCCCGCATTGTTGCACATGGCAACTGAACGGCCGTAAGGCAAATGTAATGTAATGATATTTTCTCAAGTAGAATTTTTTTTCTTGCTACAACAGTGAGATCTACTTAACTATCTAAGTTTCATATTTTATAATATCTTCTAGTTTTTTTTTATTAAAACTAATTCGCAGAGTGATAGTTCGATAAGTTTTTTTTTTTTTATCTCATACGAATAACTTAGTCGTAGCAACTTTAATCGAACTTTCGCGCGACATACTTCCCTCACCTGTCATTGGATAAGAAAAACTCGAGTCGTGCGGAGCAACAATCTTTAATCATTTATCTTCGTACGAAAGATAGCCCCCTGTACACATATATTCGCCCTGTTGCGTTTCGCAAAAGCTCCACGCATCTCCTCCGCCGTCCTCTCCTCATCTTTCCGTTTATGGACACGCTGGTGCCAGCGGACACGCAAAAAACGTTCGTTCGAGAGCACCTTCGTTGTAAAAAAAAAAAAAAAAAAAAACGGGACAATGTTGAACCGCGTTGATTAATGTCGCGCTCTCGCGAGATACGCGTCCGCCCGAAGTTTCTTCGGGATTTCTTCTTTACGCGCTTGTAAGCGCTCGTGGAACGAAGAAGGAAGAAGAAGGAAAAGGTTCCTCTCCATCTTCTCCTTCTAAAAATCGCGGAGCCAGACGCGCAAAAATGCGGTTGCCGTTCTGATTAATGTCCGACGCGCGTGAAATATATATCACCATGGCGGCCATGAAATAAGGAGATATAAAAGAAGGAGAATACGTTTCCGCGACTTCGAGCTAACGCGTCTTTATACGTCTTCAAGAAACACTTAACAATAATTAAAGAGAGAGCACAATGAGAAAAAAATAGCCAACTGCAGTTTTTCCTGAACAAATATTGCCCTTCTCTCGTATCTTTTTTGAAATTTCGACATTTCTGTGTGATTACGATTTGTAACATATCTGAAAGTTTTTACTTGCTAATTTGTTTTTATCAATATCAAGATAACAAACGCGTACTGTTCATATAATTTTATGTATTATGTATCTCATGCATATTGACCTCGAACTGTCAAAAATTCATATATTTCACAGCAGCTCGAAAAACATATGTATGTGTGTGTGTGTGTGTGTGTGTGTGTGTGTGTGTGTGTATAGCAGTTTAATATCTTATATATACAATGTGTCAGTTTCGGCTGCTTATCGCAATAGGCAGTACTGTTCGCGACAGGCTGTACTCGGCATTCAAGAGTAATAAGCATGATCCAGATCGGCCAAATAACCGGACCTCCGTAAGGTCGAGAGATCGCGACGGGTCAAGAAGGTTAATACGTTCTTTCGTGCACTTGGTAATTGCAGCGGTTATTCACGCGGCCCGCAGTAAATACACCGAAAACGGCCTCGCGATGTTATTATGTTATTTGACCGAAGGGAGAAGAGTGCCTTGTTTTCACGAACAATTACGAATTAGGCTCGTTCTTGCAATCGCCGTGTATGCGAAACAAAAGTGGCAATAATTGCGATCGCAATCAACACATAATCGCGAAACCGTTTATCGCGATTACACACACACACAACAACTTGAGACTTATCAAAAGATTTCGAGTACAGATTTCTCGAGATAGGTTTAACGGTCGCGTTTCCTCGATAAAAGGAAAGAGATCTAAATTTAGAAATCTTGTTCAACGGAAACGTTGCGATTGATAACTGTCTTTGATGTTGTGACAGCGCGGAGTACGCGTAATTCCGCTGTGCGACTATCACCAAGTGCTTTCAAGTGTCCCAACCTTTCCTTCTAACTTCGCCTCGCCGCAATGTACCCGCAATATTGCGCAATATAGCAGCACGCCGTAAAATACCGATGCAACATGCGGTCAAACGAGCTGCTGCTGCTGCTGCGCGCGCGCGCGCGAGAGAGAGAGAGAGAATTTGTCGTTTTATTGATGAATAATCAGGTCGCTTCTATCGCGGCAACTTTAATTAATGAGCGATTCACTCGCCAACAGTTCAGTACATTCCATCGAACGTGATCCGCGGCTCCCGGTTCTACGTGCAAAACCTGTTTTCTCGTCGGTTTCTACATTTAGCCGGCGACTACCACGATAACGAAGTACAGACTCGAGCCAAGAAACAAAGTAGATTCCCAAAGAGATGCTGAGAACGAGGAAGAAGAAGGAGGAAGGAAGAATACTTATACTGTCGCGCCGCACGAGAACGCGCTTGGGCTCTATACCGGTTTCGCTGACGTTCTTACGGCGCCGTCGTTTTATCGGAATTAATTAGATTAAACTAAGCGCAAAATAAACACGAGCGTGAACGATTGAATTTGCTCGCAACGGAAAAATTCCGCAGAAAGCTTCAAGCTCGCCTCAGTTTACGCTGGATGCCGGCCAATAGTTTTCGAGAAAGTTTTAAGAGTACGGAGGTAGATAACACTATAAATTAATCTCAACTCAGCTGTTTTCTCTCTTATTACGTTACGATATTCTTTCTAATCCGTGGAGGTAAAGGGGATTACAATTATAATAAACTTGAATTATGTAATACCTCGCTCGATATTTAGAGAGCCACACAGTCTTATAGTCCGAAAAATTATGAAATATGAACTTCCGTTATCCGGGGAATATTAATTTTAATAACAACATTCTAACGCGCGGTTGATGATCAAAAGAGAAATATTATTAGTTATAAGGTTATTACTATCGTAAAATTAAATGCGGGCAGTATTGCGTCATAAAAAAAACTACGCAAACACGAAGGTGGATTTTTTTTTATCAGTTACTCCTGCTGGCTTATAAAAACCGCTTTATTAGTCCGGACTGACTTCATTAAATATTCAAAGTGCAATACTTCTGCGTGAAACAAAATTACATAATATGTATCTTGTAATTCAATTATTTTAATAAAGAATAGTTTTAATTTAATTTAAGCGGTAGAGTAAAAGTTGTCATATATATACATATATATATATATATATAGTCAATGAGAGAATGGTTCGGGGATATCACGTGCTCAACATTTGCGACTTCAGTTTGTTTCGTGCACTCGCGTCGGTCGCGGTAAAGTAACGACAGCTCCGTGTTTCCTTGCATCGTTTGCGTGTCAAACGTAAATTTCGTGTGCGAGTAAGTAACAAATTAAGTAACGGACAATTACGCGAACATATAATTAAACAGAATAAACGCGATCGTGTGCTTTTATCGACATTTATATAAATGTGTGTTTATCCGCTACGTCGTATCATGTCGAAGCACCCGATATACAGTCAATTACTTTTTACTAACAAGAAGATTTGTTTTTAACAAGAAAATCGTCAGACAATTGCCGGCAATCAAGGTGATTTTCAACTTGCTCGACTCAACGTATCCCGATCGCGATATTCGTTCGTTTACGTTACGTCTTGAATTTTTTACGATGAGAAATTGTAACATCGTAACGTCATGATATTTCTCTATTTGTAACCAGTGAAACTATATGTATGTTTATCAACGCAAATGTGTACATCGTACATTCGCTTGTCCCATAAGTCAAAACGTGCGGTGACATACTGCCCGGGGAAGTGCCGTATAGAAAATAACGAACGGTCGTGAACAAATTAATCACCGCGTTTCGGCAATCACAGTCGCGTTGTGGACGATTATCCGATGAGAAGAAAATAGTCAGCAGCAATAAGGAATGCGAAAGTACGAGGAAACAACCGAGTGACGACATTGCACTTCTATCGGTGTGCACATACAAATATATTTTATACGATGTGAGATTATGTATCTCCTTGTGTGGCATTGAACCTCACAAACAATTTATCAAAATTATCACTGACGTCACACTCGAAAGAATTACACGTAAGAGAAAAATAAGTTTACTTCGGTAAAGTTGTTTTGCACGAAATCAGAAAAATAACAAAAGAAATTATCGCCGAAGCGAACGCGATAAAAGTCGATATTTTTAAATATAATCTCGCGCGAAATACACACGCTGTGTACATCTTCGCGCGTACATATTTTTTTTGCAAGTATAATAAATATTCGCAGACATATATGCGTACGCGATATGAATTTTATGCATGAGCAATCTCTAATCAATTTTCAGCAAAATCAACTCGCGTCGTTGCGCGTCCCGTCGTCGCTAAACGAGAATTTCTTGCGATCGCGCGCGCGATAAGAAGATTGGATTTCTTGTCCCGTCGCGCACGTTTTTCATACGCGCTGGTTACACGGTCATTATTTAAACCGACTAGTCGTGGCATCGCGGTTCACTGCACTCCGCCGGTGATAAGCAACATGAGCATATGTGTGTTATCGGACGATTTCCCAGATCCGCATTTGTCAGGCGTAAGCAGTAACGCATATCTGGAACTGTGTGCTCCGGAGAATTTTAAAAAGTTCAAGAACTGGCCGTAGAGCAACTAGCCGTAAAACGATTTCTTTTTTCTCGTACGCACATGTTACGTAGCGTGTGCAATAAACAAGTTTATATGACAAATATAAAAACCAAAGATAAAAAATATTGTGTTATCTCTACCATTCCGGAGAAGAAATAATTATTTTTTTTCAAAGTCTCATTAAAAAATCAAAATCGCGAATTTCAAGATTTCTCATGCAGGACAATAAAAAAAAAATCACCAATCAAAGCTGTTTTTTTTTTGTTCGCTGCATCGAACATTTATTACATTCGAATTCCGTAAATGTTCGCGCTCTCGGTAGTGGCAATTACTTAAATGATTTTACGATGGCAATAATACGCGTTATGTATCGAGCGTGATTAAAAATTCCTCCAATCGTACATCTCTCTCGTATCGCGAGGCTTGATTCGTGAATTTTGCAATAAAAATTGCCGTAATTAGCGACGGCGATGCCAACGCGCGAAATTAATAATAATAATAATTATAATGCACGAAATAAATAAGTAAACAAATATTCACATGTCTTTTTGTCAAACGATTTTTTCGATATTCGTATCACCGTTATTATGATTACTGATCACACTCAAAGTATAATGAGCTTGCGTACAATTTATACGATACACACCCTCGCATATTCGCGATATTTTGTCCGTCAATGGATTCACCGACAAACTGGAATATTCCGCGATTTAAATGTGGCGCAATCGTGTAAAAAAACGTGGCGTTAAAATTAACCGTAGCCGAGCATTCTGTTATCTGCGTATATATAAAAAATAAAAAATAAAAAAAATAGATTGTCTATCAAAACGCAAAAAAAAAGCTTTCTGTGAGAAATCAATTTTTGCTGCGTATTTATTGTGGTAGATGTGGACTGTAGATAATGAAAAACACATTGGCGTTTTATAATAAGCGAAAAAAATCGACGCGCGAATTTACATTTCGAAAAGATAATTTGAAAAATGCTAGAATTAAATACAGATTTATTTTTATGTGCGTGCATTTTTTTGCGCATTAAATATCAAACAAAAGTGTTGAAGTGCATATTCACAAAGAGCGAATTTTCACAGAAAGAATTTTTTAGTTTGTTTTAAAAGTATTTTTTTAAGTACAAAAAAGAAAAATTATAAATTGAGGGGTTTGTATTGCGCGCCGCAGTTGTACACGCGAGCCGCATTGCTTTTTAATCTTTGTGATAATTTTGCTGTTTTGATAATTTGCTTTAAATGATAAAATTTTGATAATTTTATTTATTCTTCTAGTGTGACAATTTTTTTTCGTATGTCTCACTTTGAGTGAATTCACATCATAAGACAAAGATTAAAGCCTTGTCGTATTAAAACCCGTCCTATCATTTCCGCTTCGTGTGTCTTTAGTAGTACACACATGTACGGTCACGAAAAGGTAATGCGTGAAAACGATACGTGCGTAAAAAAAAGATGAGAGCAGAGAGAAAAGGAGAAAGATGGGAAAAAAAACGAGTTATGTAACTACGGATCCGTCTCACCCTCTTTATTTATGAACTTGATATTTCATATTTAACCCCTTATAGTACCGCGACCCTTCGAGAGACCTCGGTATACTTCGATCGATCAAGATTAAGGCCTCGGGACTTTAATTTACGAACATACGTGCGTATGTGTGTCGCGCGCGAAACTCCGTTACTTTCGTCACCGTTTCGCAAATGTTCCCGCTGCGCGCTCGTGCGCGCACTCTACTCTTATTACTCGCGCCGCGAATGCAAGAGGAAACTTATGTAAGTGCACTTTCGGGACTTAATCTGCTTTTAGGCGCCGTGGCGAGAACCAAGGTCGACAGTTATGGCGCTTACTTTGTCACGCGAGACTTTCGCCCATTCTCGAGATCAGCTCTCGCTTCTTCCTTCTCTCCGGCCACTTTGTTGTGCACGCTCGAAATCCTCTCGCGCGTACATATTTAGCGATGTAATTTATGTGACACTATTAACGCACGTATGTGTCGCGTAATTTATGGCTTTGCGCGAACATATTTTATAACTGACATAACGGATTGTGACCGTGGCGTTTCGGATGCTCGTAAATCGCGATCGATATTGCTTTACTCTCAATGTAGAAATTTCGCACAGATTCGTTTTTTAAAAATTATCTTGCAGTTAAAAAAAAAACTAACTTTTTTCTCTTGAAAATAACAAAACTACAACTTTTAAACTTCAAGATAGATTCGCTTCTTCGAGGAGTTATCGAGGTTCTTCGAAGATTTTCTCACGACTCGTATCTTTGATAGATACGAATCGGCGCGGTGTAACTCACACACTTTTATCCGTCGATCAAATATTCCACTGAACGTATCTCTAAGCGATACGTAACGATATTTTGTCGTAACGGATCGACGTTGGGCGATCTAATGTAAGTCTCGTCGCATTCCTTTAGATTGGCCGGGGCATTAATCAAAGCCGCGGTTGACCTTATTCAACGGACACGTCGACCGACGACAACGTTGGCGCCGGTATGATCTTACGACGTGCGAAACTCGTGCGGTGTCCTCGAGAGTGCAGTCGTTAATTCACACTGCCTACATACTGCATTATATCGTCCCGACCTAGAAGTGAAAGTATCTTTATCGAAACACACGCCCCTATCTCGAGTCTGTTGCAAGCACAGGTGTCTAGACGTCGTTTAGAAAACACATATACATTTTCTCTCTTTTTCATAAATGTATATTTTCTCGAGACATAACATGGAAAAAAAAAAAAAAATTGCACAACTTGGAAGAAAATGTGCTTTAAAATCGATGAGATGCGGCGTTGGATGATTCTCTCTGAAAGCTTTCACCGTCATTAATCGCAAAGCGGAGAGTCTTCGACTGACGTGTAATTTATGCGGTATTACTGATAATGTTCTATTGCGATAGACGAGCTGTAATTGTGCGCGGTGTGATTTACGTACTGGATTTACAGATAGTCTAACAACCGCAAAGTGCATCTTTCACGATAGAATAGACATGTAACATTCACGAAAAAAACGTGTTTGGGTTTCAATATTGAACTTCGGATGATATGAATGACGGTGAGTGCTCGCTTGCTTTCAGCAACCGGTCATGCTTGTCAATTAACGAAATAAAACGCGCATTTCGATCGTGCCGCGGAGACACTAATGCCTCGTTCGCGATGATTTACCCTCCGTATCCGTTCCAAATGCGGTCACGATAGTGCGCAATTAGCATCAGCGTAATAGCGGCGTTCATTAACATTAACGACCTCATGGTAATATAGTAACCGAGAAGTAATCGCACATTGTTCGTCCCACGATGATAACGAAATAAGCAGTCTCGAAGAAAGGCGATTGCCGACGTTTGATCTCACGCGAATCGTCGTTTAGATTTAATTGTGAAATTGTTACGTTGACGTTGTTTAATGTTCGAAGATGAAATTCGAGTTG
Organism: Pseudomyrmex concolor; assembly: GCA_014839585.1. Classification (NCBI taxonomy): domain Eukaryota; kingdom Metazoa; phylum Arthropoda; class Insecta; order Hymenoptera; family Formicidae; genus Pseudomyrmex; species Pseudomyrmex concolor. The sequence goes on from QVOB01023450.1 coordinate 29,796, forward strand.
AAGAAACATTCATTAGATTAAAATTGCAGAATTGTATTAGTTTTAATCTCTAAAACGTTTTTTTTTTTTTTTTTTTTTTTTTTTCTTGAGAAATTATTTAAAGTACAATCACTCGCGCGTTTTTAATTATTTAAAATTATTTCGAATGTATTGAAATTTTTCTGTTTCGTATTTCTTGTCTGAATTCGCTCAGCGATTTCTCTCAGAAAGAAGCGACGAGCAAAAGCTTACATATTTCTCGAGGGAAGGCAAAGAAACCGAATCCTTCGGCAAGACAAACTTGCATAGATCGTTCTCGCGTTGGAATTCCGAGTCATCCGATCGCGCTTACTCTTTACGCATTGTAGAATTTACATCTTTATGGAAATGGGCGAATTTCCATTGATGCACATTTATGGCACGTACACGGAAATAATTCTCTTCTACGATATTCGCGCGCGCAGGCGGCGCAAATGCACCCTCGATAGCAATCTTCGATTTTTATGTGAAATAGTTTGACTACAATAATATTACATCACTATCAAAAGGAAGAATAAGCATATGAGTTCGCGCACAGAGAATATTTTTGGCTGAAATATTGCTGCAGATATTGATGACAGAAAGTTGGACGTATATAGCGTTTTGATTTTTCTTTTGTTTTTAATCCAAATCTATTGCTCCTCATCTCTATTCATTGCAATTTTTAACGATCTAGTCGCAAACGCGTGCACTCTCGAAGATCGACAATACGATTCAGTTTAGTTTTACGATGACGTTTCTCTCTTTCTCTCAAACGAAAGGGACGGGGAATTGCTCCCCGTAAAATTTTATCAGGCATCTCTCCGCGATTTCAATTACGCAATTTCGAAACGAGACACGTACGACGCGGAGTGTTTCGGAGACCGGTCAGAGTTTCTCGACGGTTGACCAATCGCCGCGCGAGGGTTTGATCGACCGCAGATATCACGGCGTGTCGCGTACACATAAACGTTCGCGTATAATATAAACCAGCCCCATATATAAAGCATCGCGGCCTTATAAGGATTTAGCGCGCGAATCTGTTTATTCAAGCACCGAGCAATTATCGCGATATCATCTTGCGCTTGAGAGTAGTACGCGCGACGAGACGAGTGTCTACCTCGTTTTCGATAACGCGGAGATCAGCGCCGAGTATGGTAGATACACGCGCGAGATTGTGACGTACGTTTGCATAAATCGTGTTCCTATCCTGCCGCGAGGGTAAAACATCTACATATTCGTTATTAAAGCCGTGTAATAGCAACGAGTGACGTAATTACGAGCAGTAACAATTTATCTGTTTGTAGAATTTTCAAGAAAAAATCAATAGGTAAAATAAATTTTTAAGACACAATTTTAAATATCGTCTTTTATAAAATTGTTTTTATTGCTGGTTTTTTAATTACTTGATTAGTCCCCATTGAGAACGGATTCTCGATTAATACGTCGACATGTGAGCGTTTAAATTCTCGATGTCGTCGATTAATCTTTTTTGTCTGAAAGAAATAAAAAGTACCGGGATCGAGCAAAAGAAAAATGTACCGGCTGCGTCTCGTTGAAAACGTGAATTTATTGAGCACATAAGACTCTCGATAGTGCGGGTATTCATTAAGTATTCACTCGAAGCCATCTCATGCCGCGACAGAGCAGCTGCCGTTTCAAACGACTCTTTCTCGGACAAGAGCCTGCTAATTGGAATCGATCAACGGACTAATTATAATATATTCTCTGTCATTCGTGTTTTATGCCTGTATGTACTCTCGTTTAAGAGGCGCGCGTTTTTTATAAGAACAATCGGATTGTTTCAGTAAAGAAGATCAAACTTGTTCTTTTATACTTCGAACTGTTTAAAAGACTAGATCAATGTGTTAGTTGTAAAGTAATAATTTTTAACTGAATTAAATTTAAAAATCTACATTTTAAAAATCTACATTTTTACTTTAAAAGTAAATTTTTAAGTGAAAAAATGTAATACGTAAAAGAAAAAACTTTTTTCTTTCTCGCTTTCTCTTTCTTTAGCTACACACAAGATGTTTCTTTTTTTTATTTTTTATTTTTGCGAGTAATAATGACAGAGCAGTGACACAAAAAAGGAGAAAACCGGATTTTCTCAAAAAGTGAAAAGTGTAGTCTAAAGCGCTCATTTCCTCAGAGGCAAGACGCACTTTGCACTCCAAAGACGCACGTACATGTGTGCTGTATGTAATTATTTAGACACTTCTGGATCTGTGACTCTCACCGAGTGTCAGTCAACGGCCCTCGCACGAGAGAAGGTGCTTCTCGCGCGGCGCGTTGCGATAATGCACGCCTGCATTATTCATGGCCTCGCGCGTCGCAATGTAGAATTAGAGAAACGCACCTGCTCTTCCCGGGCGGGTATCCCGCGGGTAAATATCTGTCCCAACTGTCGTTTCACAGCTTCGATTAATCGCGACGACGCCACGGTCGGTATCGTGGAATTCTGTCCGCGTTATCTCGACGAATATCTGCAATCGCCGCGGAATTTCGGGATATCGAATTCCGTGACGTGGGCCGTACAGCGGATGATTGAAGGATGATGAAGCAAACACGATGATGTGAGACACTTTATGATCTAATTCTTCTATTTTCCTAATTGTGCTGAGTTTTTCTTTTCAATGATTTGACAAATATTCATCCTAATATATAAATAATGTATAGAAATATTATCATATAAAAAAAAAGAACACGCACAGTTTTATACATTGCTTTTGTTGGTAGTCATAAATTCGATTCTGCAGTGACTATAACGACTATAATTGGCTTAGCAAACTAATCGTAATTCAATACGTCGGTGAACGCACTGACACTGATACGATTACAAGCGAACCGCTTCCGCGGATATCTCGCCAATTCCGCACGCAAGACGGATTACACCGACGGTAATTGACTGAAAACGACAGTCTCTTTCAATCCGCATGCATTTCTGTGTATATCTGTGTCTTCACTAAACTTTGATACAAAATTCTTTTCCGAATCCGTCGACAATTGTCTTGTTATCTGTATCACAAAAATCTGTATCACAAGAATCGAACACACGCGCGCGCGCGAGAATCGATATCTGTAGCAATGAAATGAAATATCTCGTTTGCACAGAAATATCGTGCACGTGCGAAAAGAAGTGTATTAAACATTTTGTATGTATATTTTTTGTATGTATGTTTTCAAAAAAATTAAAGTTGATTTCTATAAAATACAAATAAAGACGCAATATATTATCAAGATCTTAAAAAACTAGTAAAGTTAACTAACTTAGTAAAGTTAACTAAACTGTTTAAATTAACTTGTTCTTATTTATTTACGTAATACAGTTTGTAAAAAAACAGTCGATTTTTTCTTTAGAAAAGTCTCAAAAGTGTAATAAGGACCAAGGTGTTGTTTGGACACTTTAAACTTTTGGAGTTTATCATGACTGCAAATTTATTGCTATGGCGGTTTAATTTTGACATCAGAACGGAGGCATGTAATAATCTACTCGTAGGGGCGATGTTCCCTCAGGGGCGCGTTAAAAATCAGCTAAAACTTTCGTAATAAAAATTTCGGCTTGATCGTAGTCACAGTTGATATAATCACGGTTAAGTAACTTATTACCTGTGGTCGCATTACACAGAGCAGTTTGTTTCAATTTATCGACATGTGCGTACACACAGAGAATTACAACATTAATTATCATTGTTTTGCCATAATTGAAGTTTAGATAAATGAGCGATGACTTATTACTTATTGCGATGACGTACATGTTGATCACGAATACGGCGTGTATAATTAATGATCATCGATTTTTAATAACAATATAACTTGACTCTCTCAGTGTGGTAAGTGAACTAAATAATTACGTGATATAATCCGTTATAACTTGAAAAAACTGAATGTTTAAAATTGTTTGCTATTACAGTATATTATATATCACAAAAATAATAAATTAAGAACGATTTTTTCACGACGAATTATGGTCTGCATATTAAAACAGACTTGAACGCGAAGACGAGGTGGCCGAGTGGTTAAGGCGTTGGACTGCTAATCCAATGTGCTCTGCACGCGTGGGTTCGAATCCCATCCTCGTCGATACTATTTTTTGTACAACATCTCGAAGCGCGAAGTAAAAGAGGTTTACGCGAGTCGAGTCTTTTTACATTTTTTGTTTAAAATTAATTAACTGATCACTTTAACGTTATCAAAAAATCAAAAATCGTGACAAATATTTTTTTCTTATCTATTGTGCCTATTATTGTGAAAATTGTTTTATTATGAAATATATATTATTACCAAGACATGCACAATATTATAGGAAAATAAAAAAAATATTTTATATTAATTAAAAAAAAAAATTATATAAATTGATATTGATATTTTATCTTGTGTGCAAAAAAACACAAGTACAAATCAATTAACTTAATTACTTAATGTTTCGTCTCAAATTTATCTCGATTTCAACAAACTGCGTACAATTCAAGTCGCATTCGTAGACTAGACGAAGATGTGACTAGTGCTTGGTACTATACAATAATCAATATTGCGAGACACTTCTATAGTTGAGAATGGTTTAGAGCGGTATTTCTCTTCGAAATTGGTGTTTATCCCTTGGCAAGGCAATAAGTTTACACAAGAAAGCCTCGTCGTTCGTGAGAAATGGCGAAAGGGACTAAAAGCAGAACTCACGCCAAAAAGGTGGCGTACGGGATATTATGGCGCAGTAAACGAATCGATTATTCCTAGGGTATACACACAAATATACTTTCAATACTTACTTGGTCTCCTTCTTTCTCTCTCTCTCTCTCTCTCTCTCTCTCTCTCTCTCTCTCTCTCTTTCTTTTCTTTCTGTACATCCTGAGATTTTCTATTGTTCGCATTCTTAGCGGCTTAATGCAAATTCAAGCGTTTCTGCAATAGAAAGTGACGGCAGGGTTTAAATGGAGGTGAAGTGTTCTCTTAAAAGGAACCGGCGGATAGCAATTTTCGCATTAGACACGATTTACGTATTCTCTCGCGCTGTTTCTGGTACATACAAACGCCTCGACGCACAGCTACTTACTGTAATAGACTTTATTCGTGTTGTTTATTTGATTTACTTTCGAATTTATTTTATTCAGTAATCTCATATTTTATATGTTTTTTTTTCTCTTTATATGTTTCTTTTCTCTTTTCAATGTCCATAAAAGTCAAAGATGCTTTATAAGATATCACGCGTATAAAAGATACAATATTTAACAGATATTATTTAAACCACAAAACATATTTCACAATTTTTCCAGAAATTATCGTGAAATATATGGTGATTTTCGTGTGTGCGCGTACGTGCACACACTTGTACACGTCGTTTATATGGCATGCTAGCGGTAACTTTACAGCACTTACGGTGTTAATTATGCAGGAACTTCTAGAGCGGGGTAGTCTCGTTAGCTACGGTCTTATTAAGCATTTTTTTCACGAACATGTGCACATGACGCAATGCGAGAGAGGGAGTTTATTACGAAAAATAAAACTACATACTTATTCAGTGCTGGTATTCTATTTTAGACATATATAATGTGTACTACTAATTTTGTGCGTCTCTTTTGTCTGTAAAAAGTGTGTGTACTTAAATAATATAGGATATAAATCTTATAATTTGATAGTTCTTTGTGTTTATTACGCTGGATTAGATAATGTTTTATTTACATTACACACATATTGCGTTTGAAACGTATATTGCTATTTTATTGTAGAAGATTGCATTTAAATTGTTGGTAAAAACTCTTTACCAATAGTAATCGGAATATGTATTCGTTCTTCTACTACAATAAAAATGTATCTGGCATCAGCCCGGCTAGCTCAGTCGGTAGAGCATGAGACTCTTAATCTCAGGGTCGTGGGTTCGAGCCCCACGTTGGGCGTTCTTTTTATTTTTCATTTTTTTTATTTTTTCGTTTTGATCGTGCGATCTGTATAAGTATTAATTATCATATGTAAAAATTATCACACACAGAATCCAGACTCACAATTCGGTCAAAACTTTGAAATTCAGTGATTTCATTTCTCGATCTGTGTACAGTATTTTTTTTATAATTTTTTAAACTATAAAACATCTGTATCCAACTAATCATCTGTATAAAAACTTGTTAGGTTTATTTACAATAAAAAAAATAATACGCGACTGTCTAAATATAAATATCGCTTACACAGTTCTCGCGTTCTATTTTTAATCTAATGGCTCGTAGTTTCGATGGAGGGCTGCAAAAGAGAAATCTCGCCCCCGGGTGGGCTCGAACCACCAACCTTTCGGTTAACAGCCGAACGCGCTAGCCGATTGCGCCACGGAGGCAATGCGCCTGGTAATCGTTACAGAACAAAGACACAGATGCATGACCTCTCGCGACATTATCAAAGTGTTTTCAGCTTGTGATCCCATTACACATTTAGCGCTTAGTAAAAAAAAAAAAAAGAACAGTTTTAATTGAGCACAAAAAACAGATCGTCATAGAATAATTAATGTGTTAATTATACGTTATATTCGGACGAGCAGGCAAAATAAATGATGCTTGGCAAATAAACACTCGGGAAATATATTTTTCCACATGTTCCACTTTCAAGTTTTATTTGCTAAAAGCAAAGTGAATAAATTTAGAGGCACTGTACACGCAGATGACTGAAATCAGCAAACAAACCCGGTTCGTGGAAAAGTCAAATGGATCACCAATATGGTTGTTTAAACAATTGTACGTTTTTTTTTGTGTGCGCAACAACACGAAATAAACTGTCATTTTCAGCGGTATATCTCTTTACTCACACAGTGTCGATTCTTTTATCTTCGATTTGACAGACAGAATTTCGCGCGATTGTCTCTTCGCGTCTTGTGTGTGACACTCCTAGAAATGGAAGATGAATGGTATCATCATTTGAAGGAGATAAATCAAAGATGGATATATTATCCGAATATCATTTGTATTCGAATGTTCCATTTGTTCCAACACACCTGATCTTTATTTAGATATTAGAACGCTTTGCTGGGAAGTGCATTGGAAATTGTTCTCTTAAAGTTAAATGTACATTTTTAATAGAAAAAAGTTTATTTAAGCTAAACATTGAGTTTAATGACATATAACATAAATTGAGTTTTAACGACTTCATTACAAAAAGTTTCGAGAAACGGCTTTCGCAGTTTCGCGCGAAACAAATCACGTGCATCCATTTACGTCTGCGGCAAAAATTGAATTCAGGAAAACAACCCTAAGTAAGCGGTTTTTCGGAAACGTTTTCCGACAACGTTTTAGCCGAGACCGACCATATAGTCGATCGACAACGATTTCATCCATTGACTAGTGGTTTGACCAACCCGGGAACACGATGAGGGCGGAGGTTGAGCGAGGGAGAGAAGAAAAGATGTTGAAGAGCGACGATTGCTTTTCCTTCTGGCTGTCAGCAATATCGCGTCTTTCCGCGGTGAAACGAGTTGTCGTTCCACGACAATGGATCTTGTCGAGGAACTCGCACGAATCGTCGAGACCATTTTGTTTCTATCCTCGTCGTTGTAATATAGAAGGAAAATGATAGTAGTAGCGTTTCTTACGAGAGAGAACCATCAGGATCTCTCAGGATAAAAGATAATAAACCGTAAAAAATAAAGACGGAAGTAATATAAACAAATTGAGTGTATCTGAACGCGAGATCGGATGTGTATTTTAGATTGCTGCGTCTTGAAATTGCACTAACGATGTATTTTATACGAGAATAGCCAATACGTAGCCAATCCATTTTGTTTTTGTTAGATGTGACCGATAGAAATATTTTTTTACTTTGAGAAGTAAAAAAATCGTGCTTTAATCCTCGAGACATATTCATTAAATGGAGAATATCTTACGTATGAAACGCAACTAAAAGGAGGAAGCACGTGTAAATATCTCGTGTCGTGTTTCATCACGAAGATTTGCAGCTTTTGACGCGCGTTAGAGACGCGCTGTTAATCCGCGAATCTCGATGAATGGCACTTTATCTTGTCGGCTCTTGTATTCGGATCCTTCAGGTGTCTTCAACCCCTTACGGAACTCGTCGTCCTCTAAGCACGTGTCGTTAATCAAACGAGATTTATGCCATTTCCTAGCGGTTTCTGCGTCACGCAAAGAGAGCGTAAATTTCACCATCGAGACAATCAAGAAAAAAATCGACCACAATCTCGCGCTTTTCCGAGATTATACAGAAAACAAATCGCAAATCACGGCGTGTGATTCTGGAAAATTTAATTAATCGCTCAAAATAATTTCCACTAAAGTTTTGTTTATACATATATTTATTAAAAATTCCACGTGTAAAGCAAGTCGCAATCAACAAACTAAACTGGCATCGTTTATCAGTAGGGAGAACAATTTGTTTTATTTATTTATCACTGAGTCGTGGCGTGCAAAAAACAAATATATTCTGATGCCATGACGAATACTATAATACGTGCAATTTATGCAACATCGACGCTCGTTAAGTCAGGAATGCTTCGTGCTCGTCTAGGCTGATTAATTGAATAATCGCGATCGACGTGGCGCGAATTCGCGCGCGAAAACGCGCAGCAGTATGCCGGTACTTCTCGTCGATCTACCGTGTGAATTTCACAGCAAATTGCCGTTGCTCATTTGAACGCAACTTGCGTCTTGCATCCCTCAACTCGCGCGCCCGCGCGCGCGTGCTTACATAAAGGGGTATGCACGCGCGACTAGCGCGTCGGTAAAAAAAAAAGAGGAAAAAAAAAAGAGAACAGTTGGAGCCTGCATTCGACTATGCGAGCAGCCAGAGGCGTTTGTTTCGAGGGTCGTCGCGTACACATGAGCGAGGGGTCGGCACACCGCAAAAGATGCCGATGAAATAAATATAGAGGGTACACGAAACGCATCCAAAGACATGTCACCCTCGCGCGTGCGTTACGGCGCGTTTGACGTTGTCGTTCAACAGAGTGCAGCCACTCCACTTGACTCATTCGTTGAACGCTTACTTTCGACGACGAGACGCGATAAAACGAAGGCGTAATTGCTGCCGCGATCTGTTTTGCGAGAGATTCGAACAAAGATCGGAATTGCTACTCGAAACTTTCGAAGAAAAATTAATACATGTTTACCCTCGAGATTAAAAACAAAAATTGCTCTTAACATCTTTCAAATGACGAGTATTTATGAACTATATAGAGCATTCTCGTAGGAAGAAAAACTTTCTCTCTCGTAAAACGATTCACTGCCAGTGTGAACGTGTGTGTATACGCGAATGTTCGGATAAGCAAGCTGACTAATACAATATTGACACATCCGAGTTTCCTTTCCATCGCGCAAGGGTTATTCCACCGAAGCCTCGACCTCACGAAAAACAAAAGTGTGTAAAAGTCGGGTTCTTAAACGACGCGTAGCTCGGAGGTGTGCGGCCGCCGATCGACAAAACGACAGTGTGTGGCGCGTAGAAGGTACGAAAAACTTCGCCAGGGTGGCTGTTTTTTGCGCTCTCTCTTCCGGCACGCTCGGCGAAGCGCGACCGAACAAACGCGCTCGCGCGGTTCGCTAACGAGCCGTGAAATGAATCATACATTGTTCCGGGCGCATCGTACGCGCGCGTTCACACGTGCGTCCGAAAACGAGAAGAGAGACCAGCCACGCCGGAGAATTGTGGAAGGAAAGCGGCTCGATTGACCGTGAAATTCACTGTCGTCCGCGATCGATCGACGAGACGATCCTCTCCATCTACGTAAGGCGATTATTACATCGAATTCGCTAATGTATTTTTCGATGATGCGTAAATACACCCTGTCTCAAGCGCGTTCCTTAAACGGATTGTTAAACTGCTAATATATGACTGTGTGGTGGTCTGTATGTGAGCACTTTCAAATAGTTTCATAAATAGTGAAAACAAACTGTCAATTAGATTTTTAATATAATTGATGATAGAGAACGTTTTAAACACATATGTAAAACGAAACGAATATGCGTCGATATATAATGTTTCGTCGTGAGAAAATTCGATAACGTGAAACGATAACGTAAAATTTCCCGGATGGAAATCGACCAGCCGTTCACAAATCGGGAATTAGGTTCGTTCGGCTTCGATTATCCGCGTCGACTTCGGCAAAATCGACTTCGATAATCGTCGTTGTCGCGAGCAGTGTGTGTTCCTCCGAAAAGAAATTTACTATCCGAGAGAAAATCCGTCTAGGCCAGATCATTCCGTTATCGCAGAGAAAATCGAGGAATCGACCCGATACACGACCGTCGCCGCCATCCGGATACGGCGCGGCCGCGCATCGGGATTACCGTGTGCGGATTTTGTGGAAAGTAAAGCTCAACCCGATATTGGGTTCCAGTGTGTGACATCCGATAATCCCGGGATATGGGATGTCGCGTACGCGACTTCCGAGAAAAAGCCGCGCGTATATAAATCGCGAGATAACATTCTTTATAATAATGATAGTGCAACAGAAACGTCCTTTCATATAACAAGGTATAGAGTAACTCCCCGTATCTCGCCGAGTGCAGAAAGGATTATAGGAAATTCAGCGTTTCTGTGATAATCCGGATTTTTAAATTTATCATTTTCTCACTGATTTCCGAAAATTAAAAAGATATCGCATGTACTCGATACAATATCGTGCACTTTCTGTGTATTTTATATTTCTTGCAATCTGTTTTTTGTTTTGCACACTTTACTCCATGTGTATCAAAACCGTCTATCTCGGAACTAATCTATCGATCACAAACATTTTGCCATTCAGAAGTATTTCTGATTCAGGACGAGCGAGTCAATTTTGCTGCCGACGATTCCGACGTGTATGCGTGTGGCGCCTTTTAATTCGCGCGACTGAAAAAGAAAAAGCAACGAAAAAAAAAAAAAAAAAAAATTCAGGCCGGCGTCGGCGGCTTCCGAAGCGCGATATAATCGCAGTGCTGCACGGCGCATTATTCGCGAAAAAGCTGGCGCAGCATCCGCGCTGGACGTCAGCCAAAGTAAATAATCAATCCGTAAAAATTATCTTTAAAAACTAAACAATAATAAAAGATACATGCAATTAAACTCTCGAAAAAAATGTGTCGCTGATGCATTTCATATTGAAGAAGAATAAATGTTCCTAAAAGTTTTGCGACTGTATTCGATTCTCGTTTAATTAATAACAATAGACGCGTTTTTACAATGTTCGAAGAGATAAGAGAGGAACCTTACAACCAAAGATGCGCCGCGACGGATTGATCATTTTTCCCGGATAAGTGAATTTTAATGGAACTCGATGACATTACGTCGCATTTCCAGCGCAAGTGTATAATCACTTTAGCGAAACTTCGATAATGCCGCGCGCTTTAACTAGCCCGAGTCCATTATCGGCCACGCCACTCTTCGTTATTAGATAAAAAATTAATGGCCGATCAATCACGGCCAATTTCAGAAATAAAACTCGGCTGCCGGAGCGCCAATGTAGACACGCGCGTTTTATTTCTATTTTGTACGGACGAACCGGGCGAACGCGCGCGGTGCGCAAAACCGACATTCATATCTGGCGTAATTTCTCCCGCCGCGGTCGTGTCAAACTGTCAACTTATCATTGATTAATCTGGTATTGTGTGACTGATTTGGTCAAACCGTTTCTTGAAAGATACATGTTGGTGTATTCACAACACAATTAAAAGTGCTAATGGAAAACGGTTGTTATACGAAATCCATTTTATATCGACATAACATAATAATTCATCAAGAGAATTTATCGGGAATCTTTAAAAGACAAAAAATAAAATAAAATAAAATAGAATACACGAACTGCAGAAATTTCTGTCTACGATTTATACATTATGATTTATAATATATTATACACGAACACATATTATAGGCCTATTAAATGGTTGAGTAATTCGCTCGGTACGCGAATTATTACCGCGTAGTTTAACGATCCAGGCAATTCGCGCAGATGAGATACAGGAATGTCTGTGTTTTGTTCATAACGTGTATGTTGGCGGGAAGGGATGCACAATATGTGCTACCCACTCGAATTCAGATAATTAGATCAATAATCTAAAGTTATCAAAATATGTATTTAATGAACTCGATTTCAAAAGATTCAGTAAATGTTGAGGATTTTGATCGAATAATGTAATTCATTTCTTCGAGAGCGGTTTATTTTTTCATGAAATTTAACGAAGTTTTATTTTCTCTCGGGGATTGCTCTTTACGCGGTGTTTAAAATCTTTATGAGCGAGTTCAAGCTCATCCCGTAGTCGCAGCGCGGACCTCTGTCACTTGGAACCACGATTTTCCGCTTCATCGAGACATCACCGGCGCAATCCGGCCGGCCGTATGCTAATCGGCTGCGTGGCAGAAGTGCCCGAACGCAGAAACACCACCCTTCAAAGAAAGGGGCGACAAACCCTAGGGGCGCGTCCACCGGATGATCCCCTCAAACTGAGTGAATGACATCACGCGCTGAAACAAGGGCGTGCGGATTTTATGATACATTTTTTGCGAATCTGACGTCGATTATACGCACACGTTGTCCGAACAAACGGCGGTGACGTGACCGCGTAAAATCGCTTGGATGATGCAGAATTTGTTGCCTGTTATTGTTGCAGTCGGGAAATGTGCGGAATCAAAGCAGGAATTTTAATTAACGTACGAGGGAAATGTGGTAATAATTTTCAATGCTCTGTATTTCATAATTGTTGGATTTAGTATAATATTTGAATTTTGATTCGATTTGTTTTCGGTTTTTGAAGATTCCATCACTGTTTGTGTAAAGATACAAAGGAATAAAACAATTTAGAGTAGTGTGAACAATACTGGTTTATACACTTATTTAGAAAAAGAGATTTTGTTTTTGTCTAGTCTAATAAAACTTTTCCTTGTGATGAAAATGAATTAGAATGAATTAGAATCGGCCAAGAAAATAATTTTTAATATTTCAAAACTTTGTTTCAAAAGTCTGTTTCTTGGAGAATATCTTATTTGTTTCTATTCTATATTTTATGTCTCAAAAGTTTTGATCTCTACACGCAAACGCTGTAGTTCATTCAAATTTTTGTACATAGAGTTCGTATCTTATTCATCAATAAAATTTTTGCGTTTAGTTTCCCTGTCTGCGCCTGCTTCGCAAAAATCCGGTAATTCGCGGACGGAACATCCCCTCGGTGTCGATACTCCTTCGGGACGCGTCGTACGCGAACGTCAAGCAGCGTGGGGTTCAGAGGCACCCTTTCCCTACGGCCCTGTTGGTAACCGGTAGGGGTAGGCAGCGCTCAGTCTTGCTCCAACTTACTCAGTCTCGCTCGAGCTACCGTCGTGTGCGGATGTGGTTTTCCCCCTGTCGCGTCTGGCTCGCTCCGAGTGCCGTGAGAGCGTGATAGCTAGATCGAATAGGTGATGCGCTTGGGTAGATAGTCTCTGCTGTAATTAAGTCTGCGACAATTGCATTGTGAACAAGTTTGCAGAAATTGTGCGTCTCCTCTGGAGCACGACGCAGCGCACGCTGAAACCAATGGAGAATGACGTTTGGTGGAGAAAAAGGTACGCATTCCGTGCGAGGGATTTGTAGGAACGCGAAGGGGTTGATCGCGCGCGCGACTCGACGCATTGCATTATGATGTCGCGGCTCAAGACTGCGCGTATAATGCGTAATCGCGAGATGGAATTCTCCGGACCGCGCTTGCGAAAGGGGATGCGGATCGGAACGGTTTGGGAACGCGGGAAGAGTGCGATCTGGAGCATTTGTTAGGTCCGAGTATCGGAGATTGGCATTCGGCAAATATACAATGTGATCGAATCCGGCGTGTTCGGCGAACAATACGTAACTTAGCTCGTGACAATTGCTCCAATATTTGCATGTCGAAGCACTTTAATAGCATAGAGCGTAGACATTTAAAAATCTTACTTTTTGAACCATTGATGCTGAAACACGCTATGAATGCGCTGATACATGCGAAGTCGGAGTAGAGACTTTAGATTTTTAGAAGATTTAAATTTTATTTTTGACAATTACGATATATATGTATGTTTATATTTTTGTATGCGATCGTATTTTATGTTACGAGTCACCTTGTCTGAAATTTCAACAACAACTTGAAGATTCAAAACTCGATGTTCAATACACGAGCACGTTTTAAAGTGAGATTTCAAAAGAGGAGAAGAGACTTGTAGTCATAAACTGATGAACAAAGCGACAAAGCATTATTATATAACGTTAATTTAATTAAATCAATTATAAAACGCGTGTGATCAAAGAGCTTATAAAAAGTTGTCGTAAATTATTAACAACACAAGCGTAATAATTCATGTTGCGGATTGTATCTTACACAATTTATCGTATATATCTTATCGTTGGTACGAAACAATTAATGTCTGTCAAGTATTTTGTTGACTCATTATAAATCTCTCTCGCTATTATGCATTGTGATACGTAATCTCGCTAATTCGCCACTATTTGTCTACTTTCACCGACGAAGAATATATCGCGATCGTAATTCGAGTCGGGAGATTCCTTTCGTCGATAAGAATTCAGAGCGCTGGCAGGTTGGTTCGGCGCATCGAGGAGCTCGTATCGTTCTTCTCCGCAATTTCTCCGCGAATTTCTCCCGGTATTTTCTAAAAGAGGCGCGCACCTCTCTTCGTGGCTATTACGTGGCTCGTGACCTCGCGCGCATGGAAAAGCCTTGGCGAGAGAATAAGCCAGACTTGGCGCGATGAATGAATTCCGTGGGCCGCAGAAAATGTACAGGCTGCCGCCGTCTGATTTTCCGACGGCAATGAGGATTCTTTCCGCGACGGAAATGTGTGTATATAGCGACGCATAAACTCGCATCTCCATTACATCGCGCCCGCTTCCGGTGATCGGATAGCCCGCTAGAAAGTTTAAGTAGCTTCTTCGCGTCATGGTCGTGACTCGAGAGAATTTGCACGCGTAACACGATTGCGTACACATATGTATATACGATATACATTTCATCGTTTATTTCGAGAATATTCGTTTGCGAGAGTTGCTTGTGTTAAAATTAATATTTGCGAAACAATGAATTTAAAAAAGAGTAAAGAAAATATCCGTATCAGAACTTTTACACGTAGATACGTGGACAAACTCTCAAAAATTTTTAATTACGTTCTTTACGTCCATTTTTATACAATAAATGTCTAAAAATTTGGTCTTAGATAATTAAAAATAATGATTTCTAAAGATTATTTATCATTATAACGATCACGTGTTTATAATTAAAAATGTTGCATTGTTTTTTTATATTCAGCAAGAAAATATTATACATGTATTTCATGTACGGCAATATGCTATTTATCGAATTATGCCAGTATCAACAAGAATTTCGCTCAAAGTTTTCCCTAAACTTTCGCGTCATAATTCGACAACGGGGACAGCTCCCACAGGCGGACAGCCTGTTATTTCCGCAATAATTAATGATAACGGTTCGTATACGTGTAGAATTTTCCCGAATCTTGAAATCGAATCCAAGTTTTTCTTGGCTCGGGTGAGCTGGTTGCGAAAAGTGAGAAAAAACGAAAACGACGCGCTTGCCGTTTGCTCGCCAACGAGGGTTGTCGCGCGCGCGGAAGAAAAAGGGGCGGCTGCGAAATGTGCGGTCGTTTAATCGCCGCTACCCTTAACTTCAACTTCCATTCTGTGTCTTGCAGCGCCTTTAGCAGTGGAGCACGCGTGAGTTACAGCACTGCAGTGCAGCACTGCGCTGCGACGAAGTCGAAGTGCGTAGAAAATCGACGTTCCGCGCTTTTTCAGAGATGAAAGAATCGCGGCGTTTGAATTTGCGTAATGCTCTCTTTTTCATATCCAGGTTTTCTGTAAAAAAAAGAATTTTTTTGATCTTTCAGAGTTCACACACACAATTAAACCGATAAAAGACGTGGAATATATCGGAAAACGTTATATGCGAAGTTAGGCGATGTTAATTTGCGGTATATGTACGAGGAAATATGGAGAAATTATTTTCAACTAAAAAACTAGGCTAATGTGGATTATATCTGTTTAGGAGATGATGGGATAAATTAGAATTTTATTAACTATATCTGTTTTTTGTTTGTTAAAGTTCAATGTCGCGTAAATAATGAATTATTTAAATATCTTTATTCCACGAGTAATTATTTGTTCATTATGACTTTTAAACGCGCGAACAAGTAAGGAAAGTGATTTAACTTAAGCAGACCAAATTTCTCAGAATTTTAGATGACGAAAAACTCTCTTAAGACGATATTCGCCGATTTTTTGAAGTAAAAACTTGACGTTTGGAGATCTTTATCTTGTATCTTTTTTTCCTCACGTATCTAATTAAACGCTCTTAGGATTTAATTCTATGAGGAGAGTCTTCTGACGGGAATGGAAACAGATATCCCGTGGGCGCAGTAGAGAGCTTCGAGTCAGGATCGAGTGGGTAGGAAGTTATCCCAGGAGAAAATTCAAGGCTGCGTTCGAGAGTTCTTTTAAGGGGTTAAGGAAGAAAGGGAGGGCAAGAGAGAGGAAAGAACTGCAGTAGAAGCTGCGATGGGATTCGTTCAGTGACCATAAAGGGCGCATGATTGTCTGTGCTGGAAACCCCTGAGGAAACTCTCGAAAGAAACTCGACATTGAAATTTATAGACGGCTTTTTTGTCTTATTTATCTAATTTGTACCCGAAAAATGAGCTTGTTCAAAATTCGTGATACATTTATTATAATATTTTTGAGATTATTTTGTGAAAAGAAAATATCGGTAGAAGTGATAGTAGAAGTTTTTTTTATGTTGTCGATGATCTCTCGTTAAACGCGATTGATTGTGTTTCTGTTTGTCGAAAGATAAAATAACGTTTAGGATAATCTTTAAGAAAACTCAGCGTAACTGAGAAGAAACAGAGATGTTAGAGAAATCTTTGGGAAGTATGCGCTTCTTTTTCTTTGCAAGTTTTACAAAACTTTTTACAAAATTCGCCAAGTGCACCGAGAGCTTGAAAAATTTCCGGTGTTGTACAAGTTTAAGTGACTTTAATAGAAAAAGTACAGAGAAATATAAAGCGTTTATTATGTTTGAAACAACAACTATTTTCTTGATACGTAAACTTAAAATTGATGACCCGAGGCTTTATCCGTCGGTCGCTCTTCGAGCGAATATACTGTTCTTGTACGAACTCGAGATCGCTTCTCTCTCAGCTTCCGCTGTACTCGTTTGTAGACGGCACCTGACCCTTCTCACATACTTCCGGTAACAGCGCCGTCTCCCAGGAGTAATACACATCCTTCCACGATTATCCGACACGGAACGTTGCAATTTCTCTCTCTCTCTCTTGTAGAAAGAAAACCGTACTCGACGTTTTTCGAGACGCGTGAGATAAAAATAAATCTTCTTTGCTGTTCACGAACGAAGCGGCAGCGTCTCGTTTCTTCTTATCTCACGTGAGTTTGTTCTCCACACTGACAAAGTAAAGTTCTGTGCATTATATCGGAAAGACACTAATATCAACTGGACCGTCCAGACAATTGAAGAGACCGAGCTACTTTCTCACGAAGGGATGAGAAAAGGACTTTCCAGGGGTGGCGGATAATTCGTGGGAACACTCGGGGAACACACGTGTGTATAAGAGGGTTGACACAAGAAGCGAGGATATACACGAGTATACGGTGGAAAGTGCGGAGACGAATTCATCTTCGTGTCTATCGAGATTTTCAAACTTTGCGCGATATTCCCGTATTACAAGTCTCGACTCGATTAGTTTTACTATCTCGGTAAAAGTCAGTATTTCGAAACGTAAATTTTCAAGCACGCAGAATATCTCGTTATATTTCTTTGGGTCTATAATTAACATCAGTCGCGCGAAATTACACAGACGGAAAGATGACAAAATTAGAACTGAGACGAAGAAAAAGAGAGCTAAAATAAAAAAAATAAAAAAATAAAAACGTATTATAAATTTATTCTTTCTTCAATGAAAGAAAACGAGAAGACGAAATGCGTATAGTAAAATTTCGAATTTGACTAATATTCAGTTGCGCGCAGCTATTGAATGCCGCGAGAAAAATGGAGAGACAACTTGAAGAGAGGATCGAAAAAAGAGTAAAACAAGGAAACAGCAAGAAAGTCCTCTGAAATTCCTACAAGGCGAGGAGACACAAGTACCGACGCGCTAGACATGTCGGACCTCCCCTCCGAGACTCATCCTTCCTCTCTTCGGACTTCCTCTGTTTCTGCTTTCCTCTTTTCTTTCTGCGCTTCTTTACGGTGCTGAGCTGTCGCGATTTACCCGCGTGCGGGTAAAGTCACCCCTCGGTTTCGTATCCTTAATGCGACAGAGTCGAATACGCACGTCGTCGTCTGCGAGGCTCTTAAACGTGCGTCTCGCGTTCTAAGCGTTTTTCTTCCCTCGGAGAGAACGCGCGCGACGTTATTTCTGTTGAAGAAAAATTTCATTCGATCGTACCCGGAGCATCCCAAACGATAAAAATGCTATTTCATCAGTTTGTCACCGAGAGACTTTTTTCCAGAAGAGACTTTGAAACTCAAGTGTGAGCGTGGCGAGCGTTGCGAGCGAATAATGTTTTCAAGATTTGTGTGTTTGGGATTTTAAACTCTTCAATGTGAAAGATTCAAATTTAAGTGTAGATTTTAAAGTTTACTTTTACTTGTGTCTTTATGATTAATTTTTAAATTAAAATTCTGAACTTACACGACTAAGTTCATTTGCTTTCGGACCGATATCAAAATTCGCTGCAGCAACGTGTAAACTTCTTCCATTTCCCGCATCTCTCATCGTGCGAACGTCATTGTCGCGCGGAAAATTCGCTGGAAAATCGCGCGACGAGAAATTTCGCGCTCGAAAACGACATAATGTGTCGACGAGAAGTTTTTATTCCAACTCGTGTAAAACTTCCAGCCGCGTCGTCGCGACTAAGTTTCCGCATTTCCTCTCTATCGTAAATTTCTCCTGTGTTTCTGTATGTACGTCCGAATTTCCTCGCAGTCGTATCGTAACCGACTCGCCGTTTTATTGTCGACGCAATTTTATTTCTCATATCCATGATATTTTTCTTCGGTTTTCCGCGAGTAAGAAAATAGCGCGGAGCTACGTTAACGGGAAGAAATAGTTGCGGTTACGTCTCAACTATACGGGTTTTTCTTTTCTCGTTACGGCGCGCATCAATGATGCTGCTTCTTGAGGAGAATTTTTCCAGAAGCAAGGAAAATGCAACATCCGCGATGTTTCTTTAATGAAAACGCTGCGTTTCTCGTTTTATTCTCCGGATATGCAATATCGAAGAAATCGTAAAAAGAAGAGAGTACAATAAGAGGATAGAAAATCACGAGCGGAATAATGAGAAGATAAGAAACTGTAGAGAACTACGGCGCACAGTAGACAACTTGACCGGTTTTAGTAATATCGTTAGAAAATAATTTTGTGTTGCAATTGTTATAGCAAACAAGAATTTATATTGTATGCAAGTATTTACGCGGTGACATAAATTCTGATTAAAATGTAATTACGCGCATGACTTGAATACGTCTAATTACACACGATCCAATATCGAAAATCGAGACGGATAATTTTATACTTTATCAAGACGTTTTCTCCTTGAGTATATCGAACAGCCGAAAATTGTAGGTTCTTTTTTCTTTAACATCGATTGGTCGAGACTTACCCTGAGAATTATCTCCTTATACAGAAAGAGGATCGTTTCGTGGACCACTTATCATGCAGTTTAACACGTCGGACGAGTACGCGTCACACATAAGAAGTGATTCCGTCGAATGTTACGAACGAAATTTACGAGGACGTAAACCACCGACTGCGGCGAACTGTAATGAATCGTAATAAGGCGTTGGTTGTTACACACGATTATGTCCGGTTATGCGACTCATTGGCTCGTTCATTAACGCAGCGGTCAATGTTGCAATTAATATCGGTGATTTTTTTTTCGGGCGTGTATAATGCGTATTTGAAAAAACAGGTTTAAAAATATTGAGAGAGACGTTGTGGAAAGGTCGAGGATTGACGGAAAAAAATTCTTGGAAAATTAATTATCGCACGACTATGTAAGCAATTGTTAAACAATACGTTGTGGATAAATTTAAAAATATACAATGCACGTAGTGCATACGAGTAGTGTAACAAAACCGTGTATTGAAATGTTATCGATATTTTTGATACATTTGAATGGTACATAGATACGCGTATCGATATGTGAAGCGTAATAGCATTTCATGCAAAGCTACTGGATTTCGTTCGAGTGTCTGTAATTGAGAGCGAATGCTGCGGAAGATTACCAATTAGTTGTGTGCGATCGATAGCCGCCGACTCGGATAGATAGATTGATATCGGTGGAAGACGACGAGAGTCTGTGACGCAGTGATGCTAATGTAAGGCTTTGTTGTGATATCGCGCAGGCAGGAAAGTATTCATCGCGCGCCGAGTGGACGTGATTATTATCGTGGCATCAGATTTCATCGTGAAGCGCTTTCTCTTTGCCTCTCGTTTTGCGTTTCTCTCTCTCTCTCTCTCTTTCTCTTCTCTTTCTCTCTCTCATGTCTACCCCGAGCTTGGCATCGTCATTAGGGTTTCATTGCAGCGGCGTCGCGTTCCACTGCTCGCTCCCAAATGACATATCATTCGGGTTGCAATTTATTCCGCGTCACAGGAACTCGGTTTTATTTGCGTTTTCTGACAGAAATTTCAATCTCTGATAAACAACATTTTTGAATGTGGCGTTTATTCGATCTTTAAACCAGTCACGAGTTTATTAATAAAAAAATTATCCCGCGCGATTTAATAATATTATACACTGTGTGTGTGCGTGTGTAACATTTATTTATGTTTAAATATTAAATACTACTACAACATTAATCTTTATTTTACATCGTGTTTAACACAATTTATCATCACTACAATGTTTCCAACTATGAGAACAAAACATTTTACTGTCTGTAAACATTCTGAATAATCTCTCGGAGCTTTAAAAGTTTATTAAATGAAATAAACAATGCAACACTCGCATCTAATTACTAGTCTCATTCAGCGTGGAAGGATTATATTATGAAGTCGCACAGATTCGCCATTATGAGTGTCGCTTATCAATTTGTCGCGCGAATCTCAGCGTATTTGCAGTAACAATCGGACCGACAACGAGAGAGACAGAAAGAGAGTGCCGAGCGATGGAAAGAGCGGATTTCCATTGTTTTTACGTTGACAAAAACCCGCACGGGTGCAACCGGGTGGCTGATTTAAATTAAATCCCCAAAAGAGAGAGAGAGAGAGAGAGAGAGAGAGAGAGAGAGTTAACGCTACAAATTTTGGCAGAGGGGAGTCTCTTGCTATTTCCCCTACGTATCCTGATTAATGTTTCATTTAAATTCACGAACGCGTGCCACCGGCGTCGCCGTTTGTATTGCTGTTGCCGCCAGGAAGATCCCGAAAAGCACTGAGACAAAACGAACCTATCATGGCGTGCACGTCCCTTCGGAGTCGATCCCGCGTTCACTTAATCGCTCGCGACCCACCGTGAGTCGCCTTTAATTCTTATTAATGGCTCTTAACGCGCGCTTATATTCCGCACTGTAATAATAAACGACGATAATCTGCGAGGTATAATGGCTTCTTTTCTGGGATTGCGGTTATCCTCTTTTTTGAAAAAAAAAAAAAAAAAACTAGATTGCGTTCAAATACATGATCGTGCAACGGAACGAGATGAATCAACGTGCGGGCGCGCGTTTACACAACGTTTGCAATTAGCTTCGGTTGATTCAATTGCGCATCAGATCGAACCTCTCTATCTAGATGAACTACTTGGTGTAAATTCCAGTATTTTTCTAATCGAAATTCTCATCAGAGTCAAACACAAAAGATCGTGTTTGCTCTTTGATAGAACTTACTCTGCCAGTCGGAGAATCACGCGTACGCATTTGCGTGATGGATCAGTTGCGGTATCAAAGGAATTGGTTTATTCGATTCTCCGAATGCCTACCATTCGATCGTTCTAACTCTGGCCGACGGCCAAGCTCAACTGCGACTGCGTATATTTTGCGCTGCAAAGTTCTGCGAAATATGTCTTACGACTCATTCGATTATCATTGTCTCAGCTTCAACGCCGTTATCGTGTGTATCGCTTCTAATGAAGCTTGAGTAAAATTTCTCAGAAACGTGTTTTTTTGCATAATTTAAATTGCGTTTTTACATAATTTGATAACACAAAAATGTTGTCAACAGATAATTATTTTTCACTGTTATTATTT
Source organism: Pseudomyrmex concolor (assembly GCA_014839585.1). Taxonomy (NCBI): domain Eukaryota; kingdom Metazoa; phylum Arthropoda; class Insecta; order Hymenoptera; family Formicidae; genus Pseudomyrmex; species Pseudomyrmex concolor. Next base: position 51,992 of record QVOB01023450.1, read on the forward strand.
AATTTTTCTTATAAGACATCAAAACATTTTACGCACTTTTTAACTGTCTTTCGCACATGAGTGAAGATGCGAGAAGATGTGAGATCGATTTTCAGATTTTGACCCCGAATTCCGGAAAGCCGATTAGAATCCTAATGACATTGTTGCGACCAGTTCGCGCGGAATACTCCAGCAATCACATCGTTCCACGTTCCATTCTGTTGTGTAATGAACTTCTGAAATGCACTGTGTAGAAAATGTCATTGTCTACGTCGGAGAACACGATCCCTATAAATCATTTACTTCTTTCCTTCTCGTTCTCGTCGCGAGAACTATGCATCGTCAAACTCGAACGCGATGAGCAAGAGAAAAGTCTCTCCGCCTCCTCGAAACTTGAGATTTCAACTTTTCTCATCGCGACGAATTCAATTTCGCGAAATTTACTATCCCGTGAAATTTTATCAATGTGATATTTCAAGGGAAGTGACTTCGCGCCGCAAAAAAATTCAATCACTCATCTCAAATAGAATTTTTTTAACCTTCTATTCATACGCACAAAATTATTTATTTATTTTTTTTTATAGACGAGGGTATATTTCGTTAATTTTTACATAATGCTATTTGCACATTTTTAACAAATAGAATATTGGAAAAAAGTAACATAAAAAATATATATTAATAAAGATTTCGCGTATATTACTAAGAGATTTCGTGTACGAAAATAAATTTGATCATTCGAAAATGAGAAAAAAATTCTAGCTTTAAGGGACGAAGACTGAAAAAACTGAAAAGAGAAATCCCCCTCTCCGATCCGGTTTCATTCGAGAGCGCATTTTTCAGCCGATTATATCAGATTCGTAAGACTCTGGTATTTGGAATTTCCTCGCAGTCGGATGTCTTCACGACGAGAGGGTAACTCTCTCGGGGAAATCCTTATCGACGCCCCTTTATCGGCACGTGCTTTCTCTGCTCTCTTTCTCTTTCTCTCTCTTTTTTCTTTCTTTCTTTCTCTCTCTCTCTCTCTCTCTCTCTCACTCTCTCTCTCTCTCTCTATTTGCAAGACCGGAATCTCCCCTAGCTATGCCGAGCGTTATTGTCGAAACTGTGACGTGCGCTCGTGCGAACGCGGACAAATATCTTACTTCGTCTCTCTCTCGTAGGCGTCTCGGATGTTAAACGACGCGCCATCATTCTCGGCGGACAATATAGAGCGGAGGAGCCATTTCGCGTGAATATCGAAGCAGCTTGACTCGCGACATATCGAATATATATACAAATGCACTCTTAAATGGTAACGATATATAGATAGACGCGATAAACGCCATAGATCTCTGACCGGCGTCGGATTAAGAGAAACGATTTTTGCCGTCTGCCGTCTGAACGTTGCACGCATTTGCGAACGAGATATATATACTTGATCGCAGAGATTGAGGTGGAAATGTAGATAGGTTTAAATTAACTTTACAGTGTGCGCAAGTTTAAGAGCTATAAATATACAGAACTCTCTCGCGAGTGAAATCCTCTTTCGCAAACTCCAGGACAAATATTTAAAGATTAACAGAAGCTTTTTCTATATTTTTGAATCAGACATATACATATAGCTGAAAAATTATTGAAATAAATCTGTCTTAATTAGAGTAATAAATAAATCTTTCTTAAGTGTAGGTTTTTTTCTTTATTCTTCTCCTCAAATAACCTTACAAGTATTTTAAATATATTTTATTGGTCTCTCGGAGAACAATTATACAACACTTAGACTTGCGTTTTATATCCAACCCCAAAAGACATATTTCAATATATAAACAGTATTCTATTCACTTATTGTATAACTTAATAATTCGACAGGCTCTTTAAAAGGAACTTTTTGATCAAGTAGGTTTTTGTATGTAACAAAGAGAAACCGAGTCGACGAGGCGGACAAAGATGAGAGGCTCTCGTTACAAAGAATCGAAAGCGTCGAGTATTTGTTTGGGCGAAGAGCTGCCCACTCTAAATCGGACCGAAGTCTCGGGCCTCTTCTATCCTGAGACGAGATCGATAGCATAAATGCACGATCAGCTCGCACAATTGGGAAGTCGCGAAACCGTTCGCGCAGAGGCGTCCGACCGGATTTAACTGGACGAAAATAAGCCGTGCCTCCTCCCTCGCGCAACACCCTGCTGCTGTCCGGAACACACGTTTGACGAACACGTGTAATATTGATCACGCCATTCGCATGCCATTTGTATACGCAACATATACTGCGCTCTCTACAGTTTGACGCGTTTATTTCGTCGGATTAAATTGACAACCTGTGGACGAAGACACACACACACACATACACACAATCGATTTCTCGCGTCGTCTGGAAGATTAAATGTAGAAAATTAAAAAAAATTATATATATAATATTTTATATTTAAATGCAACAAATTTTCTATCTTTTGTTTACATAAAAAGCATCCACACAAGCAGAACGCGACAATGATTAGTTAAAAATCGATAAAACAACGATTGATTCAATGATTGCACGGAAATTGTCTGATAAAAGATTTCGGATAATTTTGCTGACCTATTCGTTATGTATCTTTGGCGCCAAGCTGACGAATTATAAGCGTGTGTAACGCATATGTTAAGCCGTGCTAACGAGCTCGAGGCCACTCCGACGAACTTGACGAGGGTGGATTCGCTCTGTCGAGTCGGCCTTTGAGTGGCACTCGTCTCCATGGCAAAAAGCCACGGTCTTTTCAAATTGCTGTCGCCGAAGGACGAAGAGAGAGATTATCGTACGTCTTTCTTAAAATTTCGATCGCCAGAAACTTTCAACGTAATTATTCGCGGGTCCTCACTACAATGAGAACTCTTTTCGATATTTCTCTCGTGCGCGACAAAGAAACGATAATAGGGCTCGACCTCGGAAGTGCCTTCCCGTGATAATTCTTCCGCCATTATGCATTATGAAAATTGCGAGTTTTCCATTTGTCTTTTTTTTGTTTCCCGGAGACATTGACCTTTCCTTTCGTAATTATACGTATAGATATTCGAGCAAAACAAGATAATAAATATGAATATTTTAAGCAAAAATATGTAAAGGACGTAGTAATTTTAATAATTAAATGCTAAAAAAAAGTTTTTTAGTATTAATGTTTCTTTTATTTGATAAATATATTTTTTTAATAAATAATTACTGAGAAAGAACTTTATAGCAGATTCGTGTGTGTTTTATCTTTTGATTATATTATAATTAGATATTGTCACAGACACATGTATAGTATTTATCTCGCGATATCTCGAACGAAACACTATCCATCGATTTAGAAACAATTCTCTAAACAAGTAAACGGGCAAGCGTTCGTTCCCAGATATGCAAAAGGGTTGTTACTGAAACACGCGCACTTAATCCCATTACAGCGTTCCTCTAAATAGTCGAGTTAGTGCAAATTATGTAGCCGGCTTTGCGTTGATTACTACAATCTACTCGCAGCAGGTCTAAAACGCAGCAGCTTTTGGGAGAAAGGGGAAAATTTCGCTTCGTGAGTCCGACGAAGTTATCTACTGTGCGGACGAGGGCGCAAAGTGAGATTCATTTATTCCCCGGTGTGATGCAGCGGTGTGATGAAATATTCTTACGAGTAGAGGCAACTTTGCAAGCTTCCGCGACATCTCACGTATCTTCAAACATTCATTTTTTACACTTAATCACTGGAATATGTTCTCTCTCGTGATGAATACGTCATAAACTTCCTCTTCGAGAAAGAAATATACTTCCGCGATCTCTGTGAATATTTCATTTCATGAAAAGTACACATAATTAAATCTCACGCATAAACTTCTATCGCGCGCACTATTGCTCTGATATTGCAAACTTCGCTTTCTAAAAGCGCGCGTCGGTCGTAACGAGCGGAATATCTTTTAAGAATTCGCAACGCAAAGCAACTCCTCTGTAAGATGGTTTGAATCATCCCTTTCTTCTCAAAAATATCTACACGTTTGTGAGAGCGAATCTCTCGAGGCAACTCGTTCGCTGCGATCGAGGAGAAGTTGCGGCGCGTGAGTTGACGAAGTTTTGTTAAGCAACACAAAGACGAGCCTTTAATCTTATTTTCTTCGCGTCGTCTTTTTCAAGCAACGCCTAACGAAATTGTTCGTTCGCGGTTAAATTACAGTTTGCTTTCACTCACAAGATTTTTTCCACGAGCTTCCGCATTAACGCCTTCCACGTATGAAAATTACAGACACGTGAAGTCGTATTCTGGTATATCTCGTGTCGTTTGTGTGTGCCGTATAAATCAATACCTTGACACTAAAAGAAGCAATGTCGCTTTTGAAGCGGAAGGAAACATGGCGTCTAGATTAGATTCGTCCTTGCAACTTGCAACGTGACGTTGAACGTTCCACTTTCCATGTATATATATATATATGTATATATATATATCGACGTATCGTTATCACACTTCCGCTGTCAAAGACACGCAGTAACACAGAATGTTGTTATAACAATTCAGCTGATAAATAGGCGTTAGCAATACGTATACGAAATTTGAAGAGATAAATGACGCGAGGTGTGTGTTGCAGAATAAATTTTTGTAGCGTATATAGAATTTGATCCGTTAGTTGACATTGATCCAAAGAGAAATCCGTTTGGGTTTCAGCTATTTCATCCGATGAGGACTTCACGCATCGAAACGTAATCCCCGGCAATGTGCGTGACGCGTCTAAAGAGGGGGATGCACGCCAATATTGACAGAAGTAATGCTAAAACCAACATCCCAAAATACGGTAACGTGATCTGCGCAGCCGTGCATGAGGATCGAACTTAATTATGCCACTATCTTGAGTGTGTTTATCTAAGCACTCAGCTGACATGTTCGTTAAAAAAGTAGCAAAAAGTAACGTGAGTATAACGCACGAAGAAAAATTGCGACGGCGCTTGATTAATTTTTTTGATCAGAGCTGATGCAAAAAAAATTATGAAAATAACTTCAAAATTTATGCACATTTAATTTTATTTTAAAATTGTGTATAAAAATTACTGAAATTTACTGAGAATGTGAAGATCGTTCGCAATTTCGTACGCACGCACTGACGTTATTACCGAGTCTCTCGCTAAAGAAAGGCAAAATCGATGAGACCTCATTAATTAGAGATGCCGCGTGCCGTGTAGTCGTGAAATTGCATAATACCGGGCCGTCTGCCAAAGACAAACCATCCGTGTCTTCGCTGTGATCACGTTACACGTGACATCGCGCAAAGCACGCGCATGTTTCGCGTGTAATTTAGTTTCAATTTTCCAGATGCGTTAAATGAAATCCATTTGCACAGAGATGACAGATCAGTGAAGATCATATTTCCAATATTTTACATCCTTAATATAGATAGATAAAAGCTGCACACACACAACATCGCGGATTCAAAATTGTGATTCAACTTGAACACTAAATCATCGCGATAATGTACACAATTTAACTGTTTGAAAAATGATATCTCGCAGAAACCTGTCTCTCATTAATATGTACGTATTTGTTTTTCACACACTACGTGTAATGTGCGTTAAGATGGTAAATTCTCGCGAGACGAGCCGCTCACTGAGACGTCGCGACGATGTAATCACGAGACGTTTGTCTTATCGCGCTTAGGGTTACACACGAAAGAGAGTCGTTGAAAGCGCGCTTGCACGAGCGACAAGGTGTACAATGTCACGCACTTGAGTTTCTTTTGTATGGAGAAATGTTGCAGAGTCTGTAAATTAAATTCTCTAGTCCGCGCCAAGTTTCAGTTTTTTTCATTTAAACATTCGCAAAAAATATGCAACGTGATATTTCGAAAAGTAACGATAATTACAGCGACTCTTTCCGCGAAATTCTGTAATTTCTTCGTCCGCTACTGCAAACTCTCGTGCCTGACTGCGCTCGTTCTCACGTGCTGCAACGTTGCAGCAATTTTTTTATCGGAACATTTTACATCGTCGTGCTTATCGTTTGCAACGCGTCCAGTCTCGTTAAGAGTTTATTAATCACTTCCGAGAGCTCGTCGTCGCCACGTAATGTTATCTCTTGTCAGAATTAATATTTCCGAGCTATAATGGACGCAACAGTATCGACGAGCGCTAATTGAATGTGTGTGAAAGATTTTGAATAAACACTTTTTGAAATCTACACGAGTTGTGGTGTGTGCATAAATCTTGATCTTAACTTGCAATCACGTAACTCGATCATTCACGGAGCCGTAGTTCATTTCACGCTGTTCGCACGCGATTTTGTAGTACGCAAATTGGAGACTTTACGACCCCGAGATTTTATGATAATTTAACTTCTAATGCGATTTTCTTAAATACGCAAGTTTTAGTAGATACTGAACATTTTATTGCAACATTACAACAGTTCAGGACTGCCATCAGGCTTTTTTTTGTTCTAATCTTGTTATAAATAATTTGCACCGGAAGTTGCGCTAACACGCGCGCAACTGTCGACGACAGTATGTTTTTTTTCTCGAGTCACAGTTTTCAAGCTCAGAAAGGAGAAGAGATCTACAAAGAAAGCTATGAAAGAGCGCGATGTTTAGAAGAAAGTGTTTAAACGACGAAGTGGCGTCCCTTTAAAAAAAAAATGTAACGACGCCCTCTCGGCCGATGATTCTTCTTTTCGTGTCTTCGTCGTTTCGTCTACTCGTAAACCGGCGCACGTGCGCATTTGCCTTTGCTCGCGATGCACTTGACGGTCGCACGTGTTCGTTCGCGAGAAAGTCGCAAAAGGGTTGCAACAGTGTTGTGACTATCAATAAATATTTAACGAATTCCTTCTGTTCCTCGAAAATCGTGTACGTGATATTCGCGAGATTTTTCGACACGCACGTGCCAATATTTCACGATTGTTTCTAATAAATCTTTATCTAAATACTTTGACTGTAGTGTCACGCAGCAAATGTGATTGTGTTTTTTTGAATCATTAATGTCTCAATAGCGTAATGAGTGGACGATACAGCGAGCGTGTGTATAAAGATGGTAGCTAATAGAAACATGGAAAACTGCAGGGCCGATAAAAAAAAAACAACGAGATCGAACACTGCAACTGCGGTACGCAATCATCGCGAATTAACAATTTTAATCCCGACTCGGTTTTGATTTGTCGACATTGCAGGGCAAGGTTTTTTCTCCCGGTTTTTTTTTTATGTCGCGCGTCGATAATAGAAGCGAACGAGAACCGAGGAATCAATTTAACGAATGATTTGTCACACAACCGATAATTAGCGTTTGCACAGCTTTCCCATTTTCCTCTTATCTTCGATAAATAATTGCCTGAAAACTCGCCAGTGAATTTTTGTAATATCGCGGTCCGCAAGCAATAACATACGTTGGTATCTTTGCGATGTTCTCACAATTTGATAAATTTCGACGTTGTAAAAAATCTCCGCAAAATAAGAGAGCACGTAAAAGTTTTTAATCTTTTTGATTAGAAAGTGTGTGTGCGTAAGTAGAAATTTAAAATCGAGATAATATCAAAAAAAAAAAAAAAACTTTCGAGTTTTACGGTGCATTAATTGCAACGTCAAAAAATTTTATCGCGATGATGTTACTGTAGTCGAATCGCGAACAATGTACTATGCAAAAATTGCATTCGCAATCAAGAAGAAGTCGACCCTTTTCATTCTCTCTGGATCGTTAGCTGCTCTCGAGAAGCGCTCATTAATCAGATGCCCTTGTCGTGGCATCGACCAATCGATCTTCTATAGATGTTCGTTCTTGCGACGGTTCAGAAAGAACTCAAGTCTGGCCGCATTGGTTTATACTTTTTGCGTCCGAAGAATTTCTCCGAACGCAAAAAATATACGCACATCTCGCTTCGAATGTAAAATTTATTCTGATCTAAGGAAGTGATCTAATCGCAGAAAAATGCAGAAAAACTAACTAACATGCTTTCGACTGAGTGTTTTTTCTTCTCTCGATTTCTTCAAAAGCGATCGTCACGACCGACAGATCGGATCGAATTCTTTGAATAGCAATTTGTGCCGACCAGAAATTCAAGAATGCGTAACCCCTTTTATTTACCGAGGAATAAATCGCGTTTCGCACGACTGTATATTCAGCGTCCGCATTCGCGGCCTTAAGGGGGAGTGCACCCTCTTGGAAAGATAAACGTCACCTCTCCCTCCGGCCTCCGCCGGACCGGAGCGGTCGTTCGATAAACTCACAGTGACGCTTTTGCTTGACAGTGTGCCTCGGGAGAAGAGGCACAGAAGGAAGACGAAGATAGTTGACAGATGAAATCTGCGCGTTAAGAGGAAATCATGTGTCGATAGTCGGAGAATGAGAAAGAAGGAGGGAAAGGAAATCGTTTATTTTGTGGTCCCAATGGAATAATGTTCCATTTAAGTATCCATCAATTTTGTACGGGAAACACAAATAGTATTAGTATGTAGAAAAAGTCCGCCGACGAGTTCAAAGTTAAAATTCAGAAGAAGTTTACGAAACATAGAATAAAATCAAGTATTAATACTTCTTGTTTTATTATAAAAACGTGAAAATGTTCGCGCAAACATGAAATATCGAGTCGCCGTGCCGTAGATGTTGCCGTTTCCTGCCTCACGCCGACTATACGTCTTCCCGTTTCGTCGCAACGTACGAGCTACGCGACAGACACTTCCAGGATGAGTTCTCGCAATTCTGCGAGGAAAAAAAAGAAGAATAGATTTTCTTCTAGCGAGAAATGAAGAGAAATGCTCGACGTGACGATCGACTTGAGCGACTGGCGCGAGATTCTTTCGCCGTCAAATCGGTCGATCAGTCCTCGACTTCGAGGATTGTTGCGTCTTCTTGCATCGATCTGGACACCCTGTAGATCCGGGGGTTGGCTGCGGGTGAGAGCTCCGAAGGTTTCCATGACAACCACCATTGCCCCGCCACTGACAGAGGTGCTCAATCGAACCCTTTTAGTTACTTGGCCGCATATGTTTCCAGTCCCCTTGCAGCTTCTCGCGCCAGACTACCCCTTGATTGCACCCGCCGAAAGCAGAGAGGGTGTCCTGACTTTCGAAAATTCGTCGAAGTCCCGAGTTTCTCTCTCTCTCTCTCTCTCTCTCTCTCTCTCTCTCTCTTTCTCTCTCTCTTTCTCTATTGTAAATGACACGAAGTTTGACAGCTTACTCAGAATTATCGGACTCTTCAATGATTCTGAGTAAGGGTCTGAGATTAATATCAATCTGTCAATATCCATCAATCGAGTGAACTAATTATTTAAATATTTTTTACATAATAATAATTGATTTTTAATATAAAAATTAATGTATTTTTATCTCTAATAACATAAACAGACAAATCTTTAACTTTAATTTTATGTAAATATTTTATATAAATTCGCACATTTTCACGTTCGTTTAATATAAAACAATACATAAGAAATTCAGTGATATCTTCTATTCGAAGAATTCTAACAAGCCTTTCAGCTTTTGATTCGTTAGCGCAAATTAATTGATAGCGGTGTGTGTATTCGCCTGTTAGCAAAGAGAGAGAGAGAGAGAGAGAGAGAGAGAGAGAGAAAGAAATGAAGAGAAGAAGAAGAAGAATGAAGAAGAAAAGGGAGAAAAATGGATAGAGTGAAAGAGAGAAAGAGAATTTGGCCACTAAAAGCTTTACCGCGAGTAACCACCACTCGGGTATGGAAATTCGAATTTCACCTCATCGTCGGGTGCGCTACCGGCCAGACCGACGAGGTTGTAATGAAATTACAGTCCCCTATATACAGCTGGCGAACTTTTTTTTTTCACGTCGAAAAATACGAACCGAAAGAAAGTTTTCTTGCTTTTACGAATCCTTTCGGCGAACGAACAACGACGGTGATTTTGTTTCGTCTAGAAGAGAGAATAGCGGTGGTGATGAAACTATATTTATCGACCAGTGAACACCTGGCGCGGATGGCTACGACTGGTTAAATTAGCTATAAGCGTGATATCGGCGAGATGTAAATTTTGTTACAGCCTGCTCGAAATCGATTCACTCCGCTTTTTTGCGTCATATTATCTACTGTACTGGAGCGTTATATGTTATTGTTATTCTTCTTTTACGTGTGAGCACACTGATGTATGAAATAACTAAATTTTTTTAGAAAACAAACGCGCTTAAAAAGCTAAAAATTTATTTATATTAAAAGCATTTACAGTTTATTCAGACGCAAGCAGAGTAATAATCGGATTTTGTCCCGTAAAGCAAGCGTCTACTGTATACTACATGTTGACGCAATATCGTTTATTTATTTATTTCGATTTACCAAGTTTCCATATTACAACGTATCGGATTAAGCCGCCGGCAATCGGAATGCTCGAGAAGAAAATTAACGGCGGGATATTGGCGGGATTATCTCAAATTTATTTTCGGACCATTTCACGCGCCGGTCGGGTAATCCAAGATCCAACAGAACTTGAATCCGCACTCATGCGAATTGCCGCCCCTTACGAGCAATTCATCACGCTTAAATACGGTGCCATTAATATCAATTGCTTTATCGATCTCAGTCATCATTGACGGAAGTATATCAATCAGATCGAAATAATTAAGAAAAACACAAGATATATATGTAACAGCTCGTGATGTAATTGCAATGTGACAAACAAGTGTTATCTATCTATATACGAGTATGAGATGCCGCACTCGCGACTAAACCGATATGAAACAGCGGAATTGGAAAAAAAGTGTGGCGGATGGCGAATTAAAATTCCTCTGCGGGCGGCGCACAATGCAACGGATGGAAATGTCTGCGATGAGGCATTCTTTTAAAAGAAAAAAAAGACCGCGCGCGGTGTCTCGACTGCGTTATTGTTGCGCGGAGTTGTAGCGAGGCGTGAATGAATGGACGATACGTAGTTCCAATACGAGGGTCCTGGCGCCCATATCCTGAGTTTGAATGAAATTACTGAAAGCAACGCGTTAAAAAGAAGGGTACACCTCGTACCGGTCCAGCCATTGTCTTCGAATGTTTTATATTTTGCTTGTCATTCGTTTTTTTTTTTTTTATTTTTCTTCTTGTCCGCGCAAAAGAAAACACAAGGGATCACCGCGGTATATAACACGTACCTCGTATCTCGTCCTGCGCACACGTTGTTCTGTCGTCCACGTGAAAAAGATTAACGCGTTCGCTAACACCATTTATATCTAGTTACTGTCTGTCTCTGCGATTAAATATTTTTTCCACAAAAGATTGTCTCTCTTTCTCTCTTTCTCTTTTTCTTTTCTCCTCTTCCTCATACAACTATCTTCGGAAAGTCTCTTTCTCGTTGTCTAGACTTATCTCTTTCTCTGTGTAATTCTTTTTCTTTCTTTACTCCTTCTTCTTCCGTCAGACGAAATATTTTTTTTTTCTCATAGACGTAGCTCTTGGCTCTGCGTCGATCCGCACGAAATTGCACCGCAAACGATTGGCTCTTTGCCCGCGACGGTGGATTGATGCGGCCCAAGAGAGAGGGAGGCCGAAGGGGAGGAAAAAACGGGAAAAAGAGAGACAAAGCGGCATGACTGATCGAGCAGGGAGGACTGAAGTAGACAGAGAAAGAGAGAGAAAGAGAGAGAGTCCAAGGGGATGGCGCAAGAGATTATCGAATGGGCTGGATGCAAATTAAATTTTGAGCAGCTTGAGTTATTCCGAAAGAAGCTTAAAACTTTGCGAACGATAGGTTCGAAAGCGACTCGATTTCCACGTTGTTGTTCTCCATCGCGATAAAATCCCGCGATTTGGACACATTGCTCGCGATTCTATCGAGAGCAATTTACGACTTCAGTTAAATATCAAGTAGATGGGGTAAAAATGAGCAAAAACACACTCTCTTGACGATTTTCTCATTGGGAAATTTATTTTCATGTCGGCGAAACGGTTGATTCTCTTTCGAAAGAAAAAAACTTTGCGAGAAAGAGTGCCATAAATTTAAACGTGTTTTATTTTTGTTTTTGCTGAGTCTTTTGCTCGCAAATTCAATTAAATGCATGAAAGAAGAAAACGTAATGAAAGCGTTTGTGAAGTCATGCGGGTTCACCTCGGATTCCGGCGGATTTCCCGTCTCTCATTAATTAAATTCAAATATCGTAAGCAAAATTCTCTCTTGAAAAGAAAATCACACTGTGAATATTACGAATTATTTCCGAGAGAGACGTGAAGATACGGGATGATTAAGTATTTATTGGAAATGATTTCTCTCGAAAATTGCTTTATTGACATTTGGACGAGTTAAATTGGGATTTTCGCGTGTTTCATTTTCTTTTTTCTCTGACTTTGTAGATATGTCTAGATTGTGGTGTTATACAGAAATTGATAAAGATCTCTTGTTCTAGTTGAAAGGCAAGTTGTTGGGTTAAAAGAAGAGAGAGAAAAAAAGGGAGAAAGAGAGAGATCTTGCTCTTTCTACCATCTAATAGGTTTAAATAGGACGCATCGATCACGGCTTCTATAAATAATCTCAGAAACGATAATGCCAATAGCGCGGCTGTCCCAACTGAATGTAAACTAATCTTTTCTCATGTATGCGAGAAGACCTCGCACGCGCGTCCAATATTTGTTCGCGCGGAAAAACGAGATAAATAAATCCCGTTAAGCACGAGCACATTAAATGCAATCAACAAGAAGAGTGCTTTCGCGACGTTTCTTTTCATCATTGTTCCATTATGTCATTTCGTTCTCTTTGCGCTCCCGATTGTTGTAAAGAAGAAAATAGCTTGTAATGAACGCGGCCACCGGGATCGCAGCTTTGCTTCTGTAGCGATCTCGATGGGAAACGTGATTTGCATAAGCACATTTCGATCCGAATTTAATGACACGTGAGAACGCAAAGCGCATCACGAGACTCTACCGCGGGCGTGTCGAGCTGAAAGCTCCCTTGACCATTTTTGATTTCGCTAAAAGCCCGCATAGATCCACTAAATTTTATAGTGTTACGTTTATCGTGACGCATGCGAGCGTGGAATATCGGCAAAGTGCAGTTACAACACAAAGCGATACGTGCATATTTCTCTTATTAAGAAGAGAGAGAGAGAAAGAGAGATATAGCAAAGTTAATAAAAAACTAACCATATATCTTATTTTAATTCTTAATTCGAACAATCTATTTTACTGTATGTAAAAAAGTTACCATGTAGCTATTAAAATGCTTTCATGATGTTGAAAACAGACTAATAGAGTCTCTTTATAAAATACATTGTCGTTATTATTACTTGAGTATTTTTGTGTGTTATACATTAATATACAAATTTTTCTCAATTTGCGTGAATGTGTTAAATTATATCGTCGTATTTAAATAGTTGAAAAGAATAACCATGATTTAATTAAACGTCGCTTTTAGTCAAAATTTAGAGAAATGTCATATGTTCAAATATGGGACGCTCGTGTTTCTCTATCTTGAGACCACAGAATAACATCAGAATGCTCCAGTTTCCAAAGTACTGATATATGGTCTCTTTTCCCTGAGAGCTTTACCGTGCTTTAAGAAAACAAGTTTGTGTGTGACGGAGCTAGGTAGTTTTATTGATCGTATTTTTTTATTTATTTGCTTTTGATCGCTTTATGTTTAAATTTTCAATCTTACTTTCATGGGTTAGTGTTTTTATGAGTAAGTTTTAATCGTTTTAATAAACACTCTACTCTTTAAGAAAGAATTGTTTCTTTGTCTAAATATCTTTAATATTTCTATAATACAAACACACCTACATCCACAAACTTTCTCTCTCTCTCTCTCTCTCTCTCTCTCTCTCTCTCTCTCTCTCTCTCTTTCTTTTTGCAAAGAATTAATAAAAATATAAAAAATACCTCAGAATATTATTTTACATTTTTTTAGAGGCAACCAGTCATCTGCATTGACGATCCTATCTCGTGTATCGACACAATTTGCATCGTCACAAATTTTACGGGAGGCAACGATATATATCCCGGCAACGGTTGATAAATGCGTGGGGTTGCTCTGAAAACATGGCAAAAGAGGGTGAGTTTGTGAGAAAGAATTCGCACCCTTCTTTCGCTTTAACGAAGCGTCATTTATGAAGGCGCGATGTGAAAAGTTTTTTCTTCCTCCGTAGTGGTTGTCCGATGGGTTTTTTTTTTTTGCAATCGTGTTCGTCGGCGTTTAAGGTGCTCTTAGAATTCACCGCAAATCTGGTTATTCTATTATATGACGACAATAATTCTTCCCTCTTCTCCTCTTTCCTCATGTTCTTCTTTTCCGCGCAATATCCTCTATTCTGTGTTGCAATCACGCAAGGGGTGGTCCCCTATGAATTTTTCAGAACACTGCCGCGACATGAATCGTTGGGTATCACTTTGCATTGCATTTTGATTCTATTTTTTTTTTCTTTTTTTTTTTTAATCGAAGAACGTTATGGTATTTAGTGCAATATTGTTGTATTTTTATTTTTAAATGTTTTATTTTTAAATGACAGTTCCACACACTTATACACTCTATACACATTCGTACATTCTATTCCACATTTAATTTCTTTTACGTTTTTCCCATTTCTGACAATTTGTAACAATTTTCGAATCATAATCGCGTTTTGCACGAGTTGATGCAACAACAATGTCTACAAACACAAGTTATATTTGAGAATTTAAATCTATTCACGCGCGCGTTTTAGACGCAAACGAAATTGAAAAAAAATTCGTGTCTGAATCTCTTCGTGTTCACAATTTATCTACTTGTAATCCGTATTAAAGTAAATAATTTTATCGCCATTTAGAAACTATATTTAACGTGACGTCAGTTTATTTTTTAAATTTTGTAAAAATACTACGTTATATCCTGAACTGTAACAAAAGAACCAAGAATGCACATATAACTTTGAGTAGAAATTGAAGCTCTCGCTTCATGTCTACGCTTTTTCGACGCTGTGAGGATTTTCTAGCGTGCAAAATTCACGCGCGCGATACAAAATGTGTAGATGTGATTTCCGAGATCACGTTTGGACCTTGTTTCCGCTGAAAGACCGTAAAACGAAGGAAAAGTGTACTACCCCCCTGGGGTAGTCGTTCTCTACGTTCTTTCTCGCGCGCGCACTCTCTTCAACCTCCCTTGTGCAGATCGGTTCGCCGACTTTTATCCACGCATCTCGTGAAAGTCTGCCGAGAGATTTCGACTGAAATTTCCGGCCTCGGGCCTCGTGAGAAATTCAACGTGTGCCTCGCGTGTGCGAGTTGTGTCCCGCGAACGAGAACACAACTATACCTAGAAGTTATTCGTTATGGATACGACGATATAAAGCGAGGAATATAAGCAGCTCCGGGAACGATAAAAGTTGAAATTGGCGCGAGAATGAAACTATACGTGAGATCATTTCGAACCGAGTCAATGCGAGTTTGAAATGTCTCTTCAAGTTTTTATCGCTTTATTTTTTTCCCACTCGCGATCATTCTGTCAGATTTCGATTATATAAGCAATAATTTTTCCTACACGCGAAGCAAACAACAAAAACAAATTGAAGAAGTAATTGTGATAAAATTGACAATTAACATCGAGTTATTTGAGAAAATTTCGATTCATTCGAAAATTTACATGTTTTTTTTTAAAGAAGAAATTATTTCTCGTTGTTGCGGTTATAAAAAAAAAAATGTTTTGCGCAAGTAATTTATTCATATTATATTTATTTCACACGTTATTCGATTTATTAAAATAAATCGATACTAACGTGATTCTATCGTGATTCTGATATTATCGTGACATTATTACTTACGTGCGTAAATTACACCGTTTAATTGAGTATTACATTTACCTGATTTTATTCAGACATTTTATTTGCCAAAACCGAGGCAAATATATGACGGACTTATCGCAGCAATACTCAAACTCGATTCGTTCGATCACCAAAAGTCAGTTACGTTTAACTATTAACTACGTTCTCACTTTTATATTTTTTTTCACTCGTGTACACACGATATCCAAGACCGTATAAACAGAGAACAACACATAGATTTGCATCTATGCATAAGAAAAACAAATATGAAAATATGAAAACAGTCTACCTTTAAAAACATACTACGAATTGAACAAAAAAATATTTTTAAGCTCGCAAACGAGCAGATATATATCGCGGATATACACGCGTACGCATTAAAAAATCCGTCTATTATTTGACGCGGAAGGCAAGTTTTGCGCGCGTTTGTGATGGGAAAATTATGTCGCGTCTCCCGGCAAAGAAACGCAAAATATTATTCCGCACATCACGTCGCCGTTGGCGCGATCGCGTGATGCGATCTCTCTCTCTCTCTCTCTCTCTCTATCTCTCGCTTTGTTTTCGAATTACATCGCGCTGGAAACGCGTACGCGATGCAGTTGAATACCGTCGAGACTATATCGTGACGACGACGACGGGAATAAAAAACGCGGAATCCCGAGATGATGAAAATGTAAATTTCGCGATCACAAGGACCTTCGGGATTTACGTCCGAAGTCTCGGGGATTCGCGTTTCCGATTGACAACGCGTTTTATATTCTACTTCGTCGCTCGCTCTCGATAAATTGAGCGGTAAAAAAAAAAAAAAAAAAAAAAAATTAAAGCGTATTTTAGAATTACCGAGATTGCGAGATCTGCTATCGCGCACTCTCATCGTTTTTCTCGACATCGATTTCTTAAGAGTTAATATGTTCACAGCACTAATGCACAGCATCCCCGATATCCAACTATCTGTGCAATTTTATTTTTTAACAATTTTTTTTCTTTTAAAATTTTATTTTCATCGGGTAATTTTTTTTTCCTTTCGAAACCACGTAATATGAACACGCGCGTTGGAGAGTAAATTATCGGAAAATTCTGGCTCGCAGTCTATGTAATACAGGTTTAAAAAAAAAAGTAATACAGGCGACACGTACACGTTCACATAGCTATAGAAATATTTTTTCCAAATATCCGAAAATGCTGATTTCGTACAAAAACATAAATATGAAGCTGTTATCCGTTTATTCGTTCCGAGCATTATTTATTGTTGATCCCCGCCCTCGCGCGGCAATCGCTATTGACCATTTTGTGCGGCAAGTAACAGCTAGGTAATTATTTCGTCGCTCACATTTTGAGGCCCGCGCGCGTGCGTCGCGTATATCTCTCCCTTAGTTTAATCCATGACTATAGATCCAGTAGGATTTAGGTTGTCGCGTTACAAGCCGCACTCTTGCGCGCACACGCACCCCGTTTCTCCCTCGCTACTTTTCATCACACACCCAGTCGGGGGAAAACATTGAACAAATTCGGCCGGCGATATCTAGGTCGATTTTCGTCATCATCGTCCACCACCCCTATAATCGTATCTAGACACTTTTATCGTAATTGAGATTCTCTTCACAAATGGATTGAGTTATTGATTGTTTGAAATTATCAGCATGAGAATGTGAACATTTATTTTATCGCTTGCGATGTTAAAATTGTCCTGAGGTAAGGAAGAATCGTCGATTCTTTTAAATAATTTTTTTTCAGCGAGGAAAGGAATATCAAGCAGCTGGCGTATCGGAAAAAAGAAAGCATCGCTCACGGCGCGAAAAAGGTGGGTCGTTGAGGAAAAGTTCGCGCGAAGTGATGCCGAGTGTCGCGACTTGCACTTTAGTCCGACACAAATGAACGAACAATCGTCTTAATACTTGTCCGAAAAGAACTTCTTCTCTTCTCGCTCGCAACGGATACTTTCCTTGTATAACTCTCATTATAAATTCGCGCTAACTAATTCACCTTGAAGCATCCTCGTTCTTACCGGTGTTAATTTCTTGCTCCAAAGCTCCGTTTCGTGAAACTCGAACCGAAACTTCGATCAAAGTTTACGGATTCTTATGCCGCTGAACCGAACTGCTGCCGAAGTGAACTCACCTCGGACTTAGCTCTTACCGTACCTGAATGCTTTTTAACGAGTATCATTAGCAGTAACTTCGCGGCAAGCGAAGGACTCGCGGTCGCAATTATCCGGAGCGCTCTTTTGTCTTCGAATGCCAGAAGCCGCGGCATTGAAGCTGTTCCGATGAAAAAAACCTCGCGGAATTTTCTGTGTGTATATACTTTGCTTTCGTATTCTGGACGACGTTGTTTTTAATTAACAAGTTTGTTTTGTTGCAATCAGCACGAAGAGTGAGCGAAGCTCACGAGATGAAACCACACCGCGAAATTATAACGTCGGCGTGTATCATTCAAGTGGTCTCGTAAACTTGTCTCTCGCAGCTCTTCCGCGAAGTCTCTGTCCTATACTCGCGATATTTCCGCCCTCCAGGAGTATTTCACCGACTAGAAGTTCGTCGGAAATGAAAGGAAAACACGTCTTAAATTCAAGCCCGCAGATGGGAACGATTAATCCCGGACACATATTTCAAGACAGACTTTTGGACGAAACGTCAGAAGATAAACACGCCCGATCCCAGCTAACGCGCGAACGTTAATGACGCTGTATTGCTCTCAGCACGTTAATATATATTTCGCCGTTAAAACAAATACGCAACATTGCGCCCGGCCAACTCATTTCGCTAATTACCGTCGGTTGTTTGTTCCCGGTTTATCGCGTCTCCCACATGTTTATCATCGTCGGTGTCCTGCTATTTCTTCTTCTCGTCCTTTTCCTCTTTCCAGACTATGACAGAGGCGAGGCGGAATCTAAATTAGGGACCACTTCGCAGCTCGTCGCTCCCGTGAGCTGACAAAAATTAAACGACGTTTCTAATTAAAGCGTTTTATATTCGTCGTCGTAGCGCGTGGTGACTCATGCTCGCCGTACTATCTTCGGAGCGAATTTTTCGCAATGTCGCTCCCGCAAGAGTCTGACGTGTCGTCATCGTCGGGGAATCATCCCCCGGGAACGAAAGGAGATGGCCTCGTCGCGATGAGATGTCAAAAATGAGGACACTCGCGTATTCCGAACATGCGTGCGCTAAAAGCCGTCAGAGTCTCTGGCTTATTTTTAGATTTTTTAAAAGTATTCTTGATATATATTGTCGCAATTTTTTGTCTGCGGGTTGCTTATCGACTTTAAATACGTTTGGTTAAGAAAGACTATTTAAAGGAAAAAGAAATATGATTTTAATGAAATAAGTGTTTTTTTACATTAAATTTATGTAATTTTTCTTTTACATAAATTTTATTTACAAATTGTTATAAAATCAGTATAATTAAACACAGATATTTCGTAAAATAAATGTTTATAAGTATGTAAATTTAATTAAATTAAACACAAATATAAATAAAATTTAAACAATTTCATACAATATATTTTTATGTCTGCCTGACTTTAATCGGGAGTAAGGATCAGTTAGCATCCACGATCGTCGTTACATCGTAAAATAGCATTTGGTAACAATCCGCCCCCTTTCCAAAAAGCCCCTCCGTTATAAGGAATGTTCTGGTGAATCGCCGGCATAGCTCCCCTGGGCTAAGGGATAGTTGCTCTTCGTAACCAGAACGGAAGAAAGTGTTTCGATCGAGAGAAACTTTAAATCACATCGTAAACGTACAGTCAGCGCCATTACTTTCGGCCCGTTCAGCCCTTCTGGCTTTTGGCAACAAAAGCCAGGACGATGCTTGAGAATTAAATAGGGGAAATAAATTGCTCACTATTGTACGTGAATCTTTTACAAAAACTCTTTTCTAAAAATAAAAATGAGACATCGCGAGCTATTATGCAAGCGTGTTTTTGCAACATCTACTATTAAGAAATTAAATAATTAAGATGTGGTAAGTACAGCGTTGTCATTGTGTTGCCCGTTTCAGACAATACAAACAGAAAAACCTACTTGTTGATTACATATGCGCACACTCCACGATGCGCAAATACGTTGTATTTGCATGCGAAATGTACTGCACCTGCCGCAATATGCGAAGAAGAGATTCTGTTGACATGAATATTCCGTACATTCACGAGGCTGATACTTGCGTTGCTCGAAATTATGCGCGTTGGAAATTCTAGATTCTCAAACTTAAGGAAACTCTGGAACTTTACCGCTCGAGAAAAGATTTTGTGAAATTTTCGAAACACGTGGAATATTTAGCTCTTAGAATCTTTATCGTCCTACGAAGCTTTCGCGTCTTTTGACTTTGTTTTCTGTGAATTTAACTTTTACAAAAAACGAGAGAGACGAGGCGAATGTTATCATCGCTCCGTTTCCCTCTCGAATCGAAAGAAGGGTGTCGGTCCATGCGGAACTCGCGCATATCGAGGGGCTGAGCTCTGGCCCGCCGCATTGCAGTGTCAGTGAATTTAACCATTCCCTTCAGCCAAGTAGCTTGGCACCTTTATTTCCGGCGATGTGGGGTCCTGTGGGATGTCCGGGATGGGGATCCCAGCGGCACTGCCACCGCCATAATTTCCGTCCGCTTTTAATCCGTTGCACGTGCGTCCCGCAGGAAAAGCCGGCCGACGACTTCTCGCCCGGAAGCGAAATCTCGCCCGAGAAAGAAACACGGAAACGTGACGAATCACGGAGTCGCCGATTTTTTTTTTTTTTTCAATGATACCTCTCTTGAACGTCAAAATTTGATTTCGACTCTATCATTGATAGCAGCGCGAGAATTTCCTACGCTCGTCGCGCCGTGAAGATCCGAAGTTCCACAAACTCAATAGCAACTTCTCTTTGCCTCAATGTTCTTCGTCGAAGTTAAATCGAACCTTCAAATCGAAGATCTGAAGATTCGGCAATTTCGAAGAATTTAAGTCTGTGAAATCATATAAAAGTTCGGAATTTTTCACAATGCACGTGAAATAAGATATAAATTTTTCGCGGCTTCACCGCGGCGTCTCGTTTACGACATTGGTGATTCGCGCGCGAGAAATGTTTGAGATAAGAACAAGTGATAAGTAAAATACTTGCGATTCATGTTACGCCACGTGAAGAAAATAAAGTTTTTACATTAATAGTCTTGTTGCGATCGCGTGCGCCGCTGTGTATGCGCAAAATCGTTGATGCGCAATCAAGATCTGACGAGAAATCTCGAGTTACATCGCGTGTGATACCCGCCTAATCAATGTACCTACGTTAAGTCGTACACGTGTACCAGGCGTGTACGTGTGCGCTAGATAAAGGTTGACATTTGCATATTCACGATTAGCATATACAAGCCGTAGATCATCCGGCGCGTAAGTTATTTCCTCTTTATTACGGAAGCAATTCGTATTGAAAAATTGCTTCATGCTAGTATGCGCAGACATACATTTGTAAATGTGTTGCATAAATTTAGATTTTATTACGAGATTATCAGCGGAAAAAATTCAAGTTGGGGCAAAGAGAAAAATCATATGTATGTTTCATAAAAACTACGATGTATTCAATCAGAAATTGATATAGTTATTATAGTTATACATTTTATAGTTATATATTTTATTTACTTTTTTCTCTAACTTTTGCTGGCACGTAACTTTTTTCTATAAAATTTACTTATTATTTTTAGAAATATTATGTAAGATTTCTTCTAACTTCTTTTATCAGCAAGCTTAATACTTTGTTGTTTTTTAATTAAAAAAGAAATTGCTTTCGAATTAGTTCATCAAGGAACCATTATAGTAAAGTTAAGATAGGGAGACTTCAAGGACGTCCTATATGTATCTCATACATATTGATCAACGAGTCGTTGACGAGTCTCGACAAAGATAAAAGCGAATGCGATCGTCGAAGGTTGCACATCAGTTGATACAAATTTCACGACGATGTTTCACATTAGTGTTGTGACACGCAAAGTGCCACTAATTACGCGCACATGACCGGCGTCACGTGCCGCGAATTAATCGCGCTCGACGTTGCGCGCGGTGTCACTGTCGTTTACACACTTCTAAGAGCCATTAAGTTAAACGTTGTGAATTTTCGTCGAATCGTGGATCTCGTTCTCGGACCGCTGCGCGCAGTAATTAACGCGCCGTTGTATCGTCCGTGCGAACCTCCGGCCAGGCGTCGGAAGTTCCCAGGCGTCTGTTAAATTGATATAAAAACTGGGAGAAAAAAGAAGAGAAAATCTCTCGCAGTCGGTGATGCTTTTGTAAAAATAAACGTTATACGAAGCAAGTGCACAGAGTGTCTGAAAAATATAATTAACTTATTGTTGGTAGTGGAATGCCATTTCTCTCTCTCTCCTTTTATAAATTTTACACATGATTTTTGTGGCTAGAAAAGTAATTAAAAATATATCTATCAAAAAATGAATAAATAATAAATAAATAACTAAAAAAATATATATCAATATGTTCTACAATACGAGCGCAAGTTTAATATTAAATATTACACACATTTGCTAAATTAAACTGAAGGATTCGAACTCACTGCTTCCTTTAGACATTTAGCAGATTAAAAAAAAAAAAAAAAGAAAAAGAAAGAAGAAGAGAAATTCTTTTCCTTGCAAGTAGCAATAGTTGCGAAAATAGAAATTTAATTACGAAATACATGCATGTGATGTATAATTTCTACGATGTTTTTCGAACAATTTTATTTATTTATTTATTTATTTATACGTGGAACACATTTTCAAGCAGCTGCACCTTGCTGCATATAAAACTCGTCTTTGCACTTCGGAATTCCGCACGAGGATGACGTTCTGAATGCTCTTACACGTATTACAGCATTTCCATTTTGCTGGAGGGAAAATGCAAGTGAACACCCTCGTAACAGGGTCACGATGATTAATAGCCAATGTGTTACGTCGAAACTTTCCTTTATATTCCGTGCGTTTCTGGCATTTCGATTTACGCACCCGAGAGCGGGAGCAACATATTTCACGCTCATTTCGGTGCGCTTTGCAGTCGTTCCTAAATTATTTCTGTGTTGAAGAAAGTGTTTCGATACATATTTGTAAATGTAGTTTTAATAAACTCTCTTGAAAGTTCTCTCAAGACGAATTATCTTAATTATTCATACAAT
The DNA here is from genome assembly GCA_014839585.1 of Pseudomyrmex concolor. Taxonomy (NCBI): domain Eukaryota; kingdom Metazoa; phylum Arthropoda; class Insecta; order Hymenoptera; family Formicidae; genus Pseudomyrmex; species Pseudomyrmex concolor. The sequence goes on from QVOB01023450.1 coordinate 74,771, forward strand.
ATACAAATACTTGTTCAAGTACGCCTCTTTAGTGTTCAACGAATTAAATACTCCGAGTACACAGATATTGCCGTCTGTCAGATAAGCGGATTAAAATTCACTTGACCCAGTCCCGATGATGAAGTCCCGCGCGAATTTTCTGCCGAATCGGCCGAAACTTTCGTCGACGAAGGTAGGAAAATTCCAGCAGGAACGACATATCGGTCCCGGACGATAAGCTTCGCTTTAATCAAGCCAGAAGTTACCCTGATATCATCATTATTACACGCCATCTCGACCACAATAAATTACAGGGGTTGACGTGCACTCACTTGAACTACCCTCCCATCTCTCTCTCTCTTTCTCTCTCTCTCTCTTTCTCTCTCTCTTTTGGCTCGCGCCTGTTTGCGAGCACCGTAACTCTAACGAGACTAACGAGCTCTTGTCTCTGACCATTCATCGATACTGGCGCGCAAAGGAACCCTCGTTAACCCTGAAATCTTCCCCCCGAGCTCGACGTGTAGTGCGTGTGCTGACGTGTCGTATATTAATTTAACCCTTACCACCGTCGGAACGTTGTCGCCTTTGGAATGGAACGCACCGAGTTTAGTTACAGATAAAGTGTATCAATAATTCGTAATCTGTAAACATACTAGGGTGTGATAGTATACTAACTTGAATGATGTAAACCGCGAAAACATCGGGATGTACTTCAAAAATCCATGTGTATCTTTTATTAAATAATATCTATGATAAAAGGTAAGTTTAGTTACGATCTAATTCTTTCATTTACATGTATGCACTGTGCTGTATACACACGGTCACGTTAGTGTGAATAACACAGAACCGTCGATGTCAGCCGCGGCTGGCAAAAATGCCGTGCTCATCAAGCATCTTTAGAAAACCGCTTGAAACGGATAATTAGAGAACGTCTTGATCGAGTGCCTCATCCGATGTTGAAAGAGAGAGAGAGAGAGAGAGAGAGAGAGTACTCGACTCATTCTGTAATTATCGAAGCGTGCAAACTTCATGAATACATGCAGGTGGTTCAAAGCTGGCTGCTTTGTTCGTGCAAAGTCGATATGACGGCCAGGAAGGGAAGGACAGAGAAGGGGACGTGCGCGAAGCAAGAGAACGTCGGAACCTTGAACTAACGAGGACCCTTCTGCGGGAGGGTTGTTCTCCTAGAAGTCCTTAAATTCAGTCGAAACATTATGGAAATGATATCCCAGGACTCGACGACGACGAGGAACGACGACAAACTTAACTGCGTTATAACTTGTGCGTTGGCACACGCAATCGGATCATCGCGGCTCGCGCGGGGAAGAGCAAGTCGCGTCTTAACGAGCGTCGCGATGCCATGCAGATGCAATTAAGAGATTCGACGAGCTCAGTTTCTGCTAAATGCAAAAGAGCGTCGAGGTCGCTTGATAAGCGTTTCCTCAAGTCAGGTTCATCAAGGAAAACAAGAAATCGTTACAAATAGGACCGTGATTTTTATCATGTAACAGACTTTTAATCAATCGTGAGTTTTACTTATTGTTAGTTGCATACATAAAAAAAAAGAATCTAAAAAGAAACAAGCGAGATGCCTCCTCGCACGATTCTCATTTTTCATCGTTTAATTTCGATGGATTTTAATTGCGATTTTTTGTCGCATCAACGTCGCTTCTTCCCGAATTTATTCTCCCGGTCACGACACTATCGTCGGTGAATTCTCGTGAGAAATAACGCCGCGCGTTCGATTCAGAAAACGACGCGTCGCGACGTCGTCGTCGTCGTCGTCGTCGTCGTCTTCATCGTCATGTTCTTCTAGATTTCCGCTCACGTAGAGTCATCCGAGTCAAGAGAAGAAGACGCAGGACGATTCAATCGCGTCTACGACGATGACGCGAGCTCTGCCGACGAAATATTTATTTCGCGAAAAGTCCTCCTCTCCTTCTGAAGATTGATAAGCGCGGAAGGATCAAGAGAGGAGCACGACTCCGCAAGTAAATATGCATTGCGACGAAGCTTGCATATAGCCTGCGACTTACAGTACATATAGCACTCAATACATAATGTATACGAGGAGACGTAGCGTTTTCTCGCTGAACGAGAAAATCACATTTGTGCCATGACTGATGGGGATGAATAAAAAATGTGTAGTGAATAAAAAATTTTGAGAAAAAATACATAGAAACGTTTTCTTCATGAAACGCAAATATAGAAAACAAAAAACCTAAAGACAATATAATTTTCTACTTGTATAAAGCGTGTAGCAAATCTGGTTTGTCGCTAAATTAAAAATCGATAACGAAAATATTAAATCAAACGATACGAAAGAAAGAGAGAAAAGAGAGAACAGTTGCAAAAAGACAGGCTAATTAGCGCGTTGACGTGAAAGCGTACTAAAATATTTTAACAACATATTTCAGACGTGGTACGTAAAAAGCATGGAAATAGGCTGAAGGAAAAGATTTGTAAATTGTTGTTATAAACCGCTTCAAATGTTTTGGAGAGAAGGGTCAGAAATTTGTAACCCTCGTTTCCTCTGTGTATATTTAATGTCTCACAAAATCTGCCAGCGACACGAAGTTTAATTAACGCTGCTAATATTCTCTCTCCTCTTTCTCTCTCTTTCTCTCACGTAATGCGTGTGTAATAAGATTATTACACGTTCGTGCGCAAAGGACTTTTCTTTCTCTTCGCACAACGACGACCAAAAGTTTAGGCTGTGGTCTGTGCAAAAAATGCACTTAATAATTTTTGATTACGTCCATATGCCGAGAACTTTCGGAACGACGACGACGACGACGAAAAGCCCTGATTAAAACTCGACCGGCGCTCTCGTAATACCCTCTTCGACAGTGCCTCTTAAAAGTTGACGACAGCATCTATATCCTCTTATTACCATAAAAGACTCGCTTCTACCCGCAAGTTTCCGAAATCGCACCTACACGGCCTTAGACCGCGTTTAGGTAAATTTGCATTCGCATCTTGAAGCGTCGAAAAGCGTATATAAACGGCAAACAAGAGCGACGACTTGTTCAGCATACAAAATAATTGAATGTCATGAATATGTAAAGAACTGTAAAAATCGAAAAAAAAACCAGACAACTTTGAAAAATATACCTACGAGAATTTACGTAACATTTTGACAGCAATGTTTAATTCTGCTCTTAAAAAGACTTTCAGATTCTATTATCCATGTATTAATTTAACTTTGCGAAAGCTTATTAAATTAAAGGATTACAATTTTGTTAATTTTAATCACAAAGAGATTTTTATTTGTATTTTTTAAATAAAATTTTGCATAGAATTTTATTTAAAAACAAATTTCTTCAGTAATTAAGTTTGGTGAAAGTTTGATGGAGGAGAAGAAACTTTTTTTTTATAAAAGCCACGCAGAAGGTCGAATGTGTGGGGCATTAATTATCCAGTACGTTAAATTGCATGGACCCATGGTGGTTGGTTCTTAATTAAATTTACCTCACTGATTACCCATCCTGACGTAATGAGGGTCGAAGAGTTCGTTATTTCTTGACTCGAATCAGGACTTGCCAAATGCGAAGAAAAATTTTTTGCTTGAAATTTTTGAGATTTTTATACAAGCTGTTTCAAAAATTGAATAAATATTCTCTGAATAATAAATAACCTTCTTTGATGAATAGCATCAATCTGCAACTTTTTGCCAAACCAAAAAATTCATCTTATAATAATCTAAAAATGAAAAAAACGTGATATAAAGTTCGATCAATAATCAGAAATTACAATTTAAATTACTTGAATCGCGTTGCTCATCGATTAATTTGTAATCGCGATACACAAGTATACAAAGTCGTGTGTACGTTCTGTTACAGATTTATTGTGTCACAAGATCGGGGAACAGCGATACGAACATGATGACTTATCGCTTCTGCGTCGCTTCTCTACTTTAGAACCGAGAAAAATGACATAAAAAATAAAACGTTCACTTATGTTAGTGCGAGATGCTTACGTATTATTGATGATCCCGACGACGAAGAGACGAATTGAAAAGCAAACTTTAATAGCGCCGAGATCCTTGTGTAAATAATTGATGAAACGCAATAACTATAACAATCGTTCCGTGGATCATTCGGCGAACGGCGTGCAGTGATGTACGGTCAGAGATATCTGAAGAAAAATCAAAACTAATGAAATCAAATGCGTTTGTTCAGAGATTATGATTAAAATAATAGCATGAATTTTTTATACTTATGATTAAAAATATCTGAAAAATTAAAATATTCTTGAGACATTTTTTGAAGATTTTTTTTTAAGAGACTTTTGACTAATTCGCGTGTTCCTGATTTTTTTTTTTTTTTATTGTTTGAAGCGAGAATGGACGATCATTCGCAAGCGAATCGCTCTTGTTCTTACAGAAGTACTGTTTTACCGTGAAATGGAGCGCTTGAATAGACGCGCACGCAAATAACACAATTGCAAGCGATTCTACGAGAGTAGCGCGAAGAAGAAGAAGAAGAAAAAGAAGAAGAAGAAGTTCTTCTGTCCACTTAAGCATTTTCGACGAGGCGTCGTTCTGTTATAATCGACACTTGTGTACAACATGTTCGGGACGAAATTGCGCACGTGGATGGAGGCGCATATCGTGCGATCGAAAAAGAAAAAGGAACGTAAGAAGAGCGACAAGGGATTCGACTCGAATTGCAACTCTCCCAGAAGCCACAGCGCCAACAGATCGCCCGCTTTGCACCAAGTGAGTAAATTGCTCAGTCTAATAATTATTTTTTCACACAGGCAAATGTAAGTAAATGTTTAATACGTTATACAATGTATGTATCATACTTTGTAATTTTATTTTTCAAATAACGTAGAGTTCGCGCGTTGTAGAAAATTGCTACACAATATAATACTTCTGGTTTGTTTTTACACGGATTTTATTATTCTCGCATCGGAGAAAAAAAGCACGTCTTAAATTAAGTTTATTATTGCAATGTTTATAATTAAATCGTTAAAAATATTAATTTTTCTATCTATTGTCCAAAAATCTGTTTTTAATAGAAGGTTTTTTTAATAATAATTATACTCACATTAAGCGTCAGTTTAGTTTTAATTGCTTTACTTGCGATCGCTCGGCATGGAACAGCTCTTGAAGTATCTTGAAAGGTACACGTTCGCGCCGGATTCGTCGTCATTATCGGCAAACTAGTTCGCGAAGTGCTTCCTCTATTTTCCTACTGCTTGCCAGCGTTTGCTCGTTACGCTCGTCCGTTTCTCCGCTAACAGACCTTTACGTCGGCGTTTTCCAAGGGCACGCTTATCGTTAAGGCGGACAGAAAAAGGGTTTAGTATTCTTTTCTCGACACAACGCCGGGCAACTCGTTCCTTGTACTTTCATGCCATCCATTCCGAATTGTTGCCGCAGTACTCTCAGATTTTATGCATCGGACGGCTGCCTTATCGAAACTATACATTACAGGAAATATTGAATTTATGAATTTTTGTAAATTCACCCTTTATCACGTATCGCTGTGTCTTTTGAATTTTAATACGCCAACTATTTCTTCGAGATCTCGATACACTTCATATTTTTTTTTGATTCGCGAAATATATTCGAAATAAATAAAATATCCAAAATAAAGGAAATGTTTAAAACGAAGCTGGAGAAGAGATCTCTTTTAATGTTAATGTTTCTTCTACATTCTCTATTTAAAATAAACATTTTTTTTTTATTTTGATGATTCTATATGAAACAAATATGAGATTATCGAAAAAATAAACGAATGAAGTCAGAAGCTACTAACGATAAAAAATGAGCAAAATTTTTAGAATACGAAAATTTAGAGTGGAGTAACACGCGGAGGAATCTCAATCTTCTTTCCAGGTACATCCGGTAGATTCACCAACGAAGAACGTGGACGGTATCCGGTTGCACGGGGGTGGGAGCTACGGCGCAACTGTGACCAGCTCGTCCGGCACTTCCGGCGGTACCGCCGGAAGCGTGAGTCTCTCTTCGCCGGAGAGCGCGTACTCGACCGGCTACTCGACCGACGGCACCTCACCCGGGACCAGTTTCCCACCCGAGTACTACATCAACATTAGGACCGGCACCCACTATTTTCAGAGCAGTAGCGGTACCACCACCACCACCACCAACAACAACAACAACAATAACAACAATAACACCAACAAAGCAAGATTGAAGAGACTGCCGGGCGAAGCCGCAGAGCTGCCAGCGGCTGGCACCGCCGCGACAGGAAATGGAAGAGTCGAGGACAGAGGGCAGTCATCCGCGAGTACGACTAACATGACCAGAGACAACGGCCAGCCGGAAGTACGAACGAACACCTCGAATAAAGTAAGTGCGTTGCGTTGTTTGCGAATTAAAATATCGATCTTGCGATACGACTGAGCGCACATTTTGCGCGCCAATTCCGAACACGCTCGAAACTATTCCCGAGTGATGAAATTCATGAAAATTACAAGACAGCACGATTGAGAAACGCCGCGAGCGTGTACCGCGGCGACGGGTTTCGAAACACTCTGATATTAATGTATTTACAAGAGCAAAGGTGGCTCGTCTCGCCGTCAAACACGCGTTTCTTTCAACCCTTCCTCAAATAGTTTTGTACGCCGAAAGTAAATGTTCTTCGAGGTCGCCGCGCGCGAGATTACCGTTTTGCTCTCAAACATCACCCTCAGGTGTTCGCGGACGGAGGTCTTGAGGGTGCGTTTGCTCGTTGCTGGTCTTTGAAGCCGCGAGTTCAACGACATCCGGCCTTTTTCGCCAAGCAGGAAGTATACATTCTGGAGTAGCGTTTATCGTCGCGCTACGCACACACACACACACATACTGCGGCGCAGCGCAACATAAAACTTATGAATCTCTGTCGTTAGAACTCACAAGCGAGCAAGCAAGCGCGAGAGAAGCGCGAGAAGCGGTGGAAAACGATGACCCATTCCCTTTACGGTGCACGTACTGTTATTTGTCAGGGAGAAATATTTATTTGGCTCATTGTTGTGCCTTTTTTTCCCTCTTCCAAAGGATACGCTCGAGAAATTCTGTAAAAAAACGCTCTCCCAGCGCCACTTTTCTTCAAGATTCACTTCGCCGCCGTCGAGTCTCGCGACTCGAGAGAGGGATGCATTTTTGTCGCGGAACGTGTGCCAGGATATCGGACGTTAATGGGCGACAGGAGTGAAAAATGATTCCTCTCTTCTCTCGAGACTGTAATCGATTGTATATGCTGCTCACGGAGACCCTTGTTACGTTCACACAACCGAGAGAATCGCGATGTACATTGACATGAATAAGGATGAGAATACGAGAATGACGAATATAAAGAGCTTCAAATATACAGTTTATCGAATAAATGTTTTAACGCGGCACGTTTCTTAATGGAACAAAAAAGAAATTGATCTTTGTAAAAAAAACTTTAATGAAAGTTCTCAGTATTTTTTTCTAATCAAAGCATATTTTATGTATATTTATCTTCGAAATTTATATTAGCTTTATATAAAATAAACAGAGCGCGGAGACACCGACAAATCATGGTCAGAGGCAACAGCAGCAACACAGACAGCAGGAGAACTTCCATCGCAGAACGGAATCTTATTCCGCCGATTCGAGAAACAGTTTGCCCGTGCCGTCATCGATACCGCCGCCATTAGTTTCGGCTTCTGTGCAATCGCCCCGCGAGCGTTCCCGCATCCGGACGAATCCATGGCTGTCGGCGAACTCATCCGGCTCCAGCACAAACGGTCTCAAGTCACGGCTCGCTTTGGACGAGAGCAGCAGCAGCTCCGGCCTGAAGCTCACGGAATCGTCAGGTAGCGCCAGCGATGTCAATCTGAATCTGAACGGCAGGGAGCTTCAAAGCAGAAAAGAGCATCGTCAGGAAAGTCTCAGCGCAGGTCGAAGCCCGTAAGTGTCGATGTTTAATATCGCATCACAATAATATTATAAAAAATACCAAAAATGATTTTTATACAACAATAAAAAAATTGAAAATTAGTCAAATAAAACTCGTAACCCGTTTTAAGAATAAAACGCGATGAAAATATTGGAAAGACGAAAATCCAATACAGCCACATCGCCGCTTCTCGCCGGGATTCAATAGATCCAATTTTTTTATAGAAGAAACTTTTAATTGCGTAAGTTGCGAATCGAGGTGGGGAAGGAAGTATTCACGTCTTTCTTTTCTGAAATCCGTTAGCTTCCGTAGTATGAAGTCGACCGAAAAGAGAAGGGCGATATACTTAAAGAATAAGCCAACAGTTAGAAAAGTTTGCGAAATAAAAAAAAAAAAAACTCACGTAATTGTTATACTTTATTGGCTGTCGATCCGACGCGCTATTACGAAAAAGGATTTTGTTGTGCGCACACATCAAATTTAATTTTTAATTTCGCAATTAACTTCGCGCGGATGGTCAATTATGCGTGACATCATCGATCAGCATAATAATTCCTTTCGCAATGTGATTATTATTAGTTTGCAAATTGCGCGTATATACTTTATGCGTAAACTTTATGCTAATTAAACATTTATAATTTACACTCACTCTGATTAAATATGCATATTATATTACACTTTTTTAAAAAAATAAAATATTACATTATGTAATGAAATTATCGATACTCTCATATTAATTATGACTTTTTACTAATTTAATATATCGAATGCGTATGTATATAAATAAAATAATTTCGTTGGGTGATATATGCATGCATTAAAATAAAGTTTACTACAGTTTCGCTTATCAAACTTTACTCGTTTGTTGATGTCTGTATTATTTATAAGCGTGTTAATTAAATACACTTTGCAAAACGATTTGTTAAGTTAAAATATATTCAAATCTCTATAATTACTTCTTTTTTAAAACAAAATTTTACCATTTTGTTTTTACAATACGTTTCGCGCAGAATCAATCAAAATTGGAGGATCACATCGGGCATGGATCTTCGACCCAAGATACCTCTGGCCTTGCAACGACGAGCCAGCAGCAGTAGCTCTTCGGCGTCTTCCGTGACGCGCAGCGTGCGATCGTCCGACGACGACATCACGTTGAACGAGATGATGGGCAAATTCGACGAGAGCTACGTATACGAGAAGGAGACGGACATTCTGTCAGACAGTGATCCGACCGATTGCGAGGACTACATCGATTCACTGTCGGACATCGACACTGGTCAGGATGGCGGCGACGAGAACGATCCTTTCGAGAACGACGAACTCGACTACATTGATAATGGCTCGTTTCTTGATCTGGACAATCTTGAATGCGACGGGCATCTTCCCAACACCGGTCACTGCACCTACTTCGCCTTCACCAGTGAGCTCAGTCGACGCGGCACCAGACTCCGCGAATCCTTTCTCAAACGTAGGACTAAAGACGAACTTGTGTCTCAAAGGTAAGAGTATCGCCACATCAATGTTTTATATTTTTTATAATGTGTATATTGTATATGAGTTGGTTGAAATTCATGTTACCACCTATCTTTGTTTGTGTCACGCGATACCGAAGTAGCATTTATATAAATGTACGACTGTTAAATTACCAGAAGTACGAGTGCACGAACCAGCACGAAGAAACAGAGCACGCGGCATAAGAAAATGGACGACAAACAAAGCGAGAAGCGCAAGAAGAGAATATCTCAGCGTCGTAAGCCCGTTATGGATCGGTGCGACGACGAGACGGCGAATCTGAATCGTGTGCTGGTCGAGAGAATGCTACTGAAGAACTCGGGATTCAATCAGGGTAGCAGAAGCGTGGGCGGTACGCCGATGTGCCTGCGGCGTAGGAAGCACGACGTCAATAAGAATCTCTCACCGATGAGACTGAACGGCACCTCGTCCGCCATCAGACCTGTCGTGATCGAAAACGAGATCGTGAAAAGACGATCGAATTCGGTAAGAAACTCACACAATTATTCAATCGATCCCGTATTTACAAAAGATCGAGGTATCATATCGATTTAATTTTATTTCTCAAGATAAGTTATGTAAATGGCAACATAGTGCGGCGTCACGTGGCTGGCAACACATACATGACCACGTTCGCGTCGGAGATCGCGCTCATCGAGGCGGACAAAGAAGCCGACCGCAAGTACCGCGAGCTCATCTTAGAGGCGGAAAATATTCTGGTGAGCATGCAGAAGCACCAGAACTCATCGCCTTGCGTGCCGTCGCCGTCGCGCAAACTGCATAACGGTCTGGCGAACAAGCGCGTCGAGCTCATCAAGAACACGGAGCTAAATATCGAATTGGCGCTGTCAAAGAGCCGCAATTCCCAACCGGAATTGCAGAGCGGCAGTATTCGTGATCTCGAGCACACTAGTCCCAAGCGGCAGTTCGCTCAGCAACCGTGTTCGCCGATTCACCGCTTTATGGAAAGAAACTCGGCCGGTTTCGCGCCGAAAGAGCTACCGCTCGCTTATCGGCAGCACGAGCTGTCCAAGTGTTCGAATTCACCGGCGACGCTACGCAGAATGACACCGCAGAGCTCACCAAGCAGGAGCCTGATGCACCATCAAGTGCAGGCTCGAGCGCGCAACGGTGAACTCGAAGTCAGAGAGTGCAACAGATCGCCTCGGATCGCGTTAAATTGCAACGGCGGACCAAAACCGGAAATGGTAAATAAAAACACGTCTGTCGAGGATAAAACGTTCGCAAATGCGACATTTAAAAGTTCTCTCGCGGGAGGTAGAAAAGAGTTTCGTGCCGTGAGAGAACCGATGAAGGAGGAGGGAGTGACGTCTAGCTCGTCAGATTCTGAAGAGAAATTTGATGTAAGACGAAGAGCTCCATTAATGACTTTCAGGTAATTGATTTGATAATGTATTCAATAGCAAACGCTTAACATAAAATAATAATAATTTGAAAATAAAAGTTTGAAAATAAAAGCACTTAATGTATATTTAATGTTAATGGTAAGTGATACGAAATATTGAAATATGATAACGTAAATAAAAAAGATATTCTGTATATAATGTTTACAACACAAGACTCTACTGTAGGTCAGTCGATATGGGTCCCATTAAAGAAAGTTCTTCCTATTGTCCGCAAAGCGAGCCGGTAAAAAGAAAAGTGTACGCCGGAAGTGCTACGTACGGTAGAATACAAAAAACATTAGGTGAACACGTTATGCTGAGAAATTCTGACGGTGACACAGCAACTGATGATACTGGTAGATATATCTGCGTACAGATATAGCAAATTTAATTTCTCAGTCACAATATATTCGTCTATTAATATTATTTTTTTTTTTTTGTTACGCGCAGATGACTCGAGAAGATCTTTGAAGGAGAAAGTGGCGCAATTGCGACAGGAGCGATTGGCGGCCGAAGCTAATGCAAACAATGTCCAGGATTCGCAATATTTCCAACATCAACTGTCTCAGTTACGACGGCAGATGTTAATGCAGACGATAGAGGGTCTGAAACGCAGTCTCGAGGACCAATCGGCTACTCTAAAGCAGACCTGTTTAGAACCGACTAGTTTGCTGACCGACGAGCTGCCTTAAAATTGATCGGACTGAGCCGTTTCCGGCACCGCCTTGTTTCTCGTGAGGGAAACGCACGCTGTTACAGGATCCTGCTCTCTTCAGTAAATTTGCGATTGGTCGAACGGCGTCGAGCGCTGCGAGAAGTATTGATTAAGCGCGGCGTTTCATCCACGTGCGCGCTGAGTACCGAATTACAATGACGCGATCCTCCTCAGGCTCGACAATACCTGCTAGTGCAGGCGCACACATCAAATCTCTATTTTTCTGTCCGCCTGTGCGATGTGAAAGCAAGAAAAATAGAATAGAGGAAAGAAGCAATGGAAAAAGAGAGGGAGAAAGAGAGGTAAAAAAAAGAAACCGTCAGAATTGAGTGTCATGTATCTTCGCTGAGTATTGTTTTGTTCTGTTGTTTTTATTTTACTTAACGTTTTTAAGAAGTTTTTACTTTGAAATTTTTCGCGCAAAGTAGGCCGACTTTTAGTTGTCGCTAGAGATTAGTCTTTGCTAGCTTATCATTTGATCTATTTGTTATAATGATTGTTCCGAAATTACTCTAAATGATGACAAACAAAGAATTCATACGTCGAATATAACAGATTTGTTCCGGAACGCTAACATGGAATTGTAAATAATTAAGATTATTGCAGATTAATTAATTAGAACTCTGAATTAATAAGAATCTTGGAAAAAAATTCTGTATATATGGACAAATTCGATAATTGGTTATAAATAATTATATTTAATTATATATACTTGTATATGAGATTGAGACGGATCTCTCATATATGATTGTACAGTTTTATGTACAGCCAGATATAAAATTTGCCCGTATATGAAGGACTTTTTTCCCCGCGGGAAGTAATATTACATTTTCAATATTTTTCCCAATATTATTATTATGTAAACAATTGTTTTCAAATAAATAATGCATAATATATATATATCACTTAGTATAATAAATTATCACAAAATTTGCAATAATTAAGCAGAAAAATAAAATATGCTAGATCGAGATTTCTGACAATTCCGTTAGCGTTCTAGGTTTGAGCTCAGATCTGACATCTTACCGGGGCCTATTCAGAGATGTCTCTTAGTTTTGATATATCTTAGAAAAACAAAGAAACACTTACTCTTGTAGTAAAAAAAAACTTGAGAAAATGATAAAAAATATAAATCGCACGAACAATTAATATTCCAGTATCAAAAAAGCGTAGACGTTTAGAAGTATCCACATCTAACAGATTTAGGAAAATCACGGTGAGATTTAGCTAGCAGATAGATGATTCGAAACGTATTTACATAATCGATTTAGATATTAGGAAAACATTAACGATACATGCCCAATGAATACGGCCCAATCTTAATCGAGATGGTCGGGAAAGGACATTTGCTAAACACAGGGATGACTGACATATCCCGCCGTTGACCGTTTGAGCCTCATAGAGATAAATGAAATCCCTTATATGTAAGCTTCCTAAGCAACAACATATATGTCTAATTATCTAAATATATCTAATTTTTATAAGAAATATTTCGTAAACGCGTAAACAAATGTGAGGCCCAAAGGGAATTAAATAGATGAAAAATATGCACAATAAACTATACATACACGAAAAAACTCAAACTGCAACAACAAGAATGCGGTTTAATAAAGCATAATAGAAATAAACATATTTAAAATACAAATCAAAGTTTTTCCTTCCCCGACGTTCTCGATTTTTTTCGATTCGATCTATTTCAGAAATATGACTTATAATATATATAGCACGTAAATTTGTTACCTTTAATTGAATGTAGCGCTTGTGAGACATTATCATAAAGTCGTCGAGATCGTCTTTCACTGTGTATCATCCTAAGTGGAAAAGCTGTACTTTGTGTGATCTATTTCTTCACTATTGTTCCCAATTCAATTGTAAACGTCCTTTATTTTTCACACATCAAGAACGATAATCGTCGATAACGATAATCGTTTCTCTCTTCGTAAAACAGAAAGAGGATGTAACAACTAACTAGTTTATACACATATTCTCGTAATGTTCCTATTTCTACGCGATATTTGTGTCACCAAAAAAAAAAAAATTTCCTCGCGAGCGATTGTCATCTGTGTCTCTGAATAGAATTAACATCCCCCAACTTAGTATACCAAAGATGATAGAGTAGCTAGATAGTAGATTAGAACCGTTTAACCGATCAAAAAATAAAAACAAAAAAACAAAAAAAAAATACAATACAGGATGCATATTCGTAATATTAGAGAATTATGATTAAAGCGTCTTTAGAGTCTCGATTTGCTGATAAAATAATTGTTCGAATTACGTCAAGCGGACTACAAAAAAGCGGATTACAAATCTTCCATGTGGACCAGAGTCAAATATTTCATTCCAGTTGTTTCTCTTAAGAAATTTGCGTTGTACTTTCGTCATATTTTATTTCTGATGTTTTTTAAAGTAGAATCTTTAAAAGTGTTTCAAACACGTATGCACATAGTTTGAAACAAAAAAGATATGCTTTTGTTTTGAGAATATTTTCAAAGTTTGTTATTTATATATATATATATTTATTTATTTCTCGAAACTAAGATTAGTAGTTTGCGTAAGTTTTGACTCTGGTTACATAAACCGTCGATATTTTCGGTCATAGTGATATTTTTGTGAGAATAGACTGAATAGTATTATCGATTGTTAGATTAAAAATTTTGTGGTTACTTAAATGTGATTCATATGTTGAAGGTTTTTCAGGAACGACGGATTGTAATACGCGCGCGCGATATATTTATTTGTGTTAGATATTAGGGAGCATAGTACATTGAAAGCATTAGACAAATATAGTGGCAGTAGTGTTAGTGCATTAGGCAATCGTCAAGTAAACGAAGTTATTGTTTTGTTTTTTGTTTCTTCCGAGAATCGCATTTCGTGATTTATTTTCCTATTGTCTTTCCGGTTTTCTTTTACGAAGATCGACTTTCTGTTAATTTAGCTTACTATGGGGACGGACTGCGAGAGAGTCACTTCGATCGTCAATCGAAAAATCTTTACGCGGTACGCTAACTATTGTTAAGTGAGAAGTTGTTCGAAAGTTTTATACGTGAAAAAAAATACTGTGTATATAACATAATTTTTAACCGAGGAACATTTTAATTTTTATAAACGTATAAGGCGAATTAATATATATATACATACATTTGTCATAAGTTTGATGATTCTTATGCCATTGCATCGACATTCCAAAATGCAAGTTTGTGTTGGCGCTGGAACAGAGACAGTTGTCCGAGTCGATTTGCAAGTTGGCCACACAGTTTCCAATATTACCCTTGCCACAAATGCGACTAGTCACTTGATTATTTACGCAGGGTATATACAGGCAACTCCTGAACACGCTTGGAGGAAGAGTGGTATTATTGTTGCAAACAACATCTCTTGTGTACTAAGCCATTTATGAAATAAAATGGTTTTTTTATATGATTATGAATAAATTATATTATGTCGTTGGATCGGTACTTTTTTTACTCTTTCCTTTGATACAACAGAATGAAAGACATGTTTCTCACACGTATAAAATATTTTATCACTGTGATATTTTTTTTATTTAAGCATAATTAAAAAAAACTTTGCATCTATCAAATAAATGACATAGTCATATTGGATTCATACATAAGTGTGTGTGTGTGTGTGTGAATAGAACAAGATTTTATAGTCAATATACAATTGGTTAAAAGTGTATTATTTGTGATCAATCAAATCTGATACTTTTCTAACATGTTTATCATTAATTACAGGTACAGTCATAAGCTTATCTACAAATGTTGCAGATATATAGCTCTATGTAACTTAAAAATCAACTTGATATAATTAAGCTTGAACGAAGCTTAATAAGTGTAAATTTGTATACATATTGTTTCATGTATAACATTAGAATATATTAATAATTTGCACAAAAATATAAAAATTATAGAAATTATATGTATATGTACGCATGTAGGCTTTATACATACATATTTACATGTGACGAACATAGGTTTGTCACTGAGAAGTGTTCCAAAACGCTGTAATTGACATAAAATTCACAAGTGAAGAAAATACGCATCTCAAAACAATTTACAATCTATTTAATTCGTTCAAACTTATGCTTGATCTCATATATGCCAACAGGTTCCATGATTTTGTCACAGTAGTCTTCCCATTCGCCTTCGCTAAGATCTACATCAGTAAACTCTTTGCCTCCATTTATAGCCTTGGCTATCCATCCTTCTCTCGCTGAAAAGTCAGAAGGTTCTATTCCTCGACAATCGAATACGACGATAGTTTTAAACTGTCCTTGATCATCTGCTGTAAAGGACTTGATTGAATCCTCTATTATCGCCATAGAGTTCTCTCGGAAGCAGAGCTTGCACTTGCTCACGAAGTGATTAACACCGCTTCCACGTGTAACTGGTGTGGATTCGTCCAAAGAGGCGTAATTCCATTTATCTGACTTCTGTCCGCAATTGCAGCAAGTAAATTTCAGATACCATCTGAATTCGGGTCCGCACGGCTTCAGTTCCTCAATATTGTCGAGTCTACACGTAATTTGCATTGCTATTTTTACCATTTTTATTATCACGTCTCTCCTCCTGAAATCTTACATACGAGAAATCATCATCTGTTATTTACATTTGTGTATATTAAAACATGTATGCAGGTTAGTTTTCTTACTTACTTTTCTTACAGAGATGTATCTTACAGAGATGTATCACACAAAATTAGAATTCAACTATTATGTATGAATGTTAAACAATGTTTAAATAGATGAATCTTCTCATATGAAGATATTAGTATCTACACAATTAATTCAACAAACATAAAAGGGATATAAATATTTTAGCAATATATGGAATATATATATTTTGATTAGACAGGAAGATGTACACAGACAAATAGTTAAGTATAGGTAAGGTTTGGTTGGAAGTACAGGGTGTTGCAGATACATACAAGTCAGTATGACGAGTTGCCTATCGTTTCTCTGGCAGGCGTGCGCGTTCGAGAGAAAGGCACTTCAGGTCTTACTGGTATGATTACCCGTATACTTTTTCCACTTTCTTTTTTTTAGAATATTTTGATAAAATAATATAAATATAATATAAATATAAATACTATGTAATATAAATATGAAGAGAACCATAATAAACATAAGCAAATTAAATAAGATTACTAGATAAGTGAATAAATAAAACAAACTTTGTTTTTTAACGTTGGAATTTGTTTTGACAGAAATTGGAAATTTTTTAAGAGATAATATTTAATTACATATGTTTTAACGAAATCCTAAAGAATAAGAAAATATTGTTAAACTAAATATATTAAAAGGAATCTGACTCAAACGGTTCGAACGCGCACGCCTGCCAAAGAAACGATAGGCAACTCGTCATACTAACTTGTATGTATCTGCAACAACCTGTACATTACCGTGGACATAGCGCTGGCAAACACAGTGCGGAAAAGCGGGAACAGTTAAATTGGAGCCGTGGCCGCTATCTTCCTCTGCTTCTGTTTATCTAAACGGTGTCGCGCGTTATGCCAGTCTGAATTGACTGGTCTATTTTGGCGCAACTTTTTGGGCCGTTTTCTCATTTTCTCACTCGAATTAATTTCTGGAACAATCTTAAAGGTGTTGCGAACACGCAATGCAAATCAGGTTTGCAGCGCTAAGGCCGTGAGACCAACACAGTATGTATTTTAATTTTTGATTGTATAATCATAAATTGCTAGTCGGTGTTATGCTGTAATGGAAATTAACACCGCCTCTGTGTCTAATAGCAAAAAGTGAAATATAAAAATGAAACACCAATATAGTAAATTAAAAAAAGAAAGACTGAATAATAATCATAAATTGCGCTAGAATTAACAGAATATACATTTACAAAAGTAACTACAAATAAAAATAAAAATAATTTTATTTATATTTTATGTACGATGTGAATCAAAACGCGTGCAAAGCAAAAAAACTGCTACGACTTTTTCGAGTTTTTATTTCAATAAAAGCGACAATTTTATGTATATGTCAAAGTTATTGCACTATGTTCAATTGAAATATGTTCAATTTGTCACAAAGAAGAGATAAAATGTCTGTTTTGTTTCAAAAACTCGTTATCTCAATGACGCGTGCAAAAAATCAATTAGCACTTTTATTACGGTGCGAGCCAAAACATTGTCATCTCTGCGTGTGTAAAAAATATTATATTTATTAAAGAAACACGGGAAACGTATCAATTATAACAACTCAAGAGTCGTAAAAAAAACCGTCAACGAGTTTTATTTTCCATCAGAAAAATAATTATAAGTGCGCTTTCTATGACATATGGCCGGATACAGATGGTATGTACTCGCTAATATGCATCATTGCAATTTGACATGTTTCATTCTAGTGCGTGTTTGAACCAGTTTTTTTTTGTACGTGCTCGCGTGCGTTACGTTAGAGTCAAGTGAAGTTTTTAAAACCAGTAACATTTATTTAATTTTTTACTCGTTCCCTCCCGTGAACATGAATTTCTTACTAGAAAAATGTGTGGTACAAGATTTTTTTTTAGATAAACTTTCTAGTGTTCGTTTATTTTTTATAGATTTACAACTTCTATAACAAACTTTTTCTTTTTCTATATAATTTTTTTTTATTTTACCCAATTATTTAATTTACAATCAGTTGCTATATCTTCTCTATTATTGGCGTGTAGAATAAATAACAGTAAAGTACGATACGGAAGTACTCAGTAACTGTAATAAAAAACAACGTAATAACTTTTTGACTTTACCGGTTTAAATTTCTTGTCACGTTTTTTTGCATATAACCTTTAATATATGTGTGTGTGTGTGTATGTGTGTGTATCTTTCTTACTGTAGCAGCAGTTTCCAATGATCCCACAAATATTCCACCGCAAGTGAGATAGAAAGCATTTTTATTCTTTTGCAACATAAATAGTATCATTTTCTGTGTGTGCAAAGGAGCTAGGTACCACTGAACGCTATATCTACATATAACGCATACGAAAGATAAACTAATAATTGAACTAAAGATGAAATTAGAGTAAAAATTATATTATATACATATATATGTATTTCTTACACAGTGATAAACACGTCGCTGTTGTAATCTGTGATTTCTTGCGCAAGGTAGCAACCGATTGACATGTACGAGAAATGAATAAGTAGAAATATCACCGGTGCTATGAGTTTCTTAATGTCAAATCCGTATGACACAGCCCGAAAAACCTAACATACAGTGAATCCTAATATTACCCTTAAATAAAGCTGAGGAGAAATAATTAGTAAACAATTTTCTACAAAGTTCTATAGCTTCATGATAATAAAGCGACATTATGAAATTTTTGTCGTTAATTCTCAAATGTTTTTGAAAAAGAAACACAAGTTACCCGAAAATAGTTGAGACTTGCATCAATTACACCGATTATTATCATAAAAAAGAATGTTAAATTAAATCTGGATATCGATGATTCGGATAATCTTGAAAAAATGTATATAAATGAACATACTACTCATGCATCTATTGTTAGGTAAATAAAATATCAATACTAACTTCAAAGCTTTGCGATGCATATCTATAGCACTAACCATTCTTGTGTAAATCAAGTCTTCCCTATTATTTTGTAAACTACACATTGCTATTGCTTGCTCGAAACGATAACTGTAAATCATTCCCTTATCGTGATTACACATTTGTGAACAAATCTATTTTTGCATTTTGCGTGTTACCTGGCGATACGGAACATTCCGCAGGCATACTGTAGGTAAACTATAATTATCGCTCCTGTTGCTATCATTGATAATTCTCCAATTATGAATGCCACTTGTTCGTGTAATGTAAGCAGATACACGTATCTTTCTTTATCGATAAAATATTCTGTCACGCATAACAACGAGGGATGTCGGGATTCATTTGTAGGTAAAAAAATATTAAGAATGCTCGGGCACACTATGTACAAAACTGAAGTAAATATAATAAATATGGCCACCACTAAACAGAGACAATTGTTAAATTTGCTTAAACAATTTACAGACTATTAGAATAGGTTTTAAAAATACGATATATAATATACGTCTACAATCAACAAAGTAAACACAATTAATCTTACGCATAAATGTAACCGTGTACAGTTTCGCGTAGTTACCGTACTTTTTTAAAATACCAATTTCATTCTCGTCTTTTACTTGATTATAAATATGCTGAAGTTCCTCCAGCAAACGTTTCACCTATTATCGTTTTAATAAATAGATTTTACATATTATATGTATTGTTTTACTTTTTCAACTAAATAAATGTATTTGTAATCACAAAATGCAAGAATTAAATTACACATAAGTATTACAATATACTTACACCTTCTATATTAATACTAAACGAGCTATATTTAATCACAAAAATGCTAAAAAATAATGTAGACGATAGAACATCGACGACAAGATCCAGAGTACATTTTAAAGTCATGAACGCTGTGAGCTACAAGAAAATTGAGCTTAAAATAAATCTCTTGCAAAAAATAATTATAATTTCTTTATCCACTAGGAAGAATATTACAAACCTTTAGTCAGTATATAATAAAGTAGACAACTATATGTACAACAATATAATTAAATATTATGAATATTATTACATTCGCGAATTGTTCGGGCACACTCGTTATCATATTGTTTAAAAAGTATCAACATACCTGAAATACTATAAAAGATGTCAAAATAGCAAAAAATATGCTCAATTGAACTCGTACAAGTCTAGATCGCTGATAAGGCCAGAGGCCAACAGCAAGTAACATAATACGATTAAGATTAATGTGAAGCGACTCAACACAGATCATCTCTCTCTCTCATCACAGATCTCTCTCTCGTAAACATTAATACGTACTTTAGAAAAGTCAAATGGTTCATCTCTTTGAGTTTAATCGTCCACTTGAATATTATTTTGTAATCCCACATAAATGACTCAATTGTTAATATAGTATGCAAAATGTAACAAACACCTGCTTCACAACATCTATTTCGCTCACAATTTAACGCTCCCTCTTGAAAAGAAATGCGCGTTTATGTGCGATCGATATAATACTGACAGAAAAACAGATGTTCTCTTTTCCATAGAGAAAAAAATATTTCTCAAACGGTGATCGTAAGTTGCGCAAGCGCATAAAGTTATTTCTAGCAATACATTTTATCAGTTTGCTTTATGCCATCATCTCAACTAGTCATGTCACGTTTGATTTTTCACCATAATGTTAATTGTTCAGCGTTGTAACAGAAACACTCTGTGAGTTATTCTGTTCGGTAAATATCTTACACTTTCATTCGGTAAATATCTTGTGCTTTTTACAAGTGCAAGGAATGCAAATGTTAATTGTGTAATGTGTAGATGTAGTAAATAACGCATTTTTTGCTAATCTAAGGTATACCTATGTGTTTTTATGGTTTTTTTTTCAACGTTTTTACTTTTTGTTTAATAAATCTACAACTCTTTTGTACATCTAAACTCACATTATATCTAACTTGTTTGTATCATCATTATTTATTTTGTAATATTAAGTGCTATATTCTTTATATCATTGCCGCGTAGAATAAAGAACAGTAAAATATGAGACGGAAGTACTCAATAACTGTAATAAGAAACATGTTCTATCTTGCTGTATCTGTTTGAATTATCACGTTTTATATATAACTTTAATAGAGGCATATATGTCTTACTGTAGCAGCGGTTTCCAATGATCCCACAAATAATCCACCGCACCTGAGTTGATAAGGCTTTCTACCCTTTTGCAACAGAAACAACACCAATTTTTGCACATGCGAAGGAGCTAGATACCACTGAATGCAATATCTATATACATGAAAGAGAGAGAGAGAGAAAAGCGTTATTTATTCTGAGAGAAAGAGAGAGAGAGAGAGAGAGATAAATTAATAAAAATGAAAATAAAATAAAATTTATGCGTAATTCTGATCGTGTGTATCACGTTAAAGACAAATGCTTCAAATAATTACGCACATATGTATTTCTTACACGGTAACAAATACATTATGATTGTGGTCCGTGATGTCTTGCGCAATATAATTGCCTATGGACATGTACAAAAAATGAAAACTTATGAATACCATAGGTGTTATAATTTCCTCAATATCGAATTCGTGTGTCACAGCATGAAAAAGCTACAAAAAACATGGCAATAATAATAGTCTTATATAAAACTAAATAATTAATTATTACATATACAAATATCTTAAATTATTATTTCTGTTGCCGTAAAGCAATGTTATACAATATTTTGTGCTGTTAGTTCCTATATATTTTTAAGACTAGAATATTATTACTTCGTAACAGAATCACTTGCCCGAAAATAGTTGAGACTTGCGCAAATCACACCGACAATTATCAACAAGAAGAACATTGTGTTAAATCCAGATATCAATGAATCAGATAATCTTGAGAAAAATGTAAATCAGCTAAAGTGTAGATACATACTGAACACGTATCTATTGTTAAATAAATAAATACTAACTTTAAAGCTTTGCGATGCATATCTACGGCACAAATCATTTTCTTATAAATGCAGTTTTCTTTATGTACGTTGATAGTTTGCAAACTACAGATAGCCATTGCTTGCTCCAAACGATAACTGTAAGCAATTCCCTTGTCGTGGTTATACCTTTGTGAACAAAATTTTCTTATTATTTCCACCTTACCTGACGATTTGAAACATTCCGCAAACATGCTGTAGAAATGCAACAATTATCGCTTCTGTTGCTATCATTGAGAAACATCCAATTATGAGAGCCATGTGCGTATGCAACAAAATCAGATAAAGGTATCTTTCTTTGTCGATAAAATATTCTGTTACCAACAACAATGAGGGATGTCGCGAAACGTTTCTAGATGAGAAAATATTAAGAATGCTTGGCCACAAAATGTGCACAGCAGAAGTAAGAACAATTGACATGGCTATCACTAAACAGAAGATAAATGTTGTTACACGTGCTCACAGAATTTGCAAACGCGCGCGCGCATATTATACTTTGGAATATATTATATATAAGTTATATTTCAGAACAACCACAAAAATCAATAGCATTAGTCTTACGCATAAGTGTAGTTGTGTACAGTTTTGCATAGATACCGTACTTTTTCATGATATTGAATTCATTTTTGTCTTTTAGCCCGTCATAAATATGTTGCAATTCCTCCAACAAATATTTCACCTAGCGCCGTTTTAATTATATTATATTTTGTATATATGCTGTTACTTTTGTGATAAAATAGTATACGCGCATGAACTGAGTATTGCATCAAATATCACAAAAGTAAAAAGATAGAAGTGCATATAATTATGTTTAAATAGGCATTTACAATCATTATATACAATATACTTACATTTTCTATATTAGTACAAAACGAACTGTACTGGATCACAAGAGTGCTGAAAAATAATGTAGACGACAGAACATCAATCACAAGATCCAAAGTATATTCTAAAGTCATAAACGTTGTGAGCTACAAGAACATTTTACTTTTGAATACGTTTCTTGCAATAAAATTAATTATTAATTTATTCTATCTAACTGAAAGAAATGAGCAGATCAAATATTTGATAAGATAGAAAACTTGACAGCAAATAAGTACGTATAAGTAAAGTTACATGCGCGTAAAATTATATTGACATATTTATCTTACAATTAATAATATTCTTCTAAGAGTGTATCAATGTACCTGAAATATTATAAAAGATGTCAAAATACTTAACAAAATGACTAATTGAACTCGAACAATTCTGGATTGTTGATAAGGCCATAGGCCAACAGCAAGTAGCATAATTCGGTTAAGATTAATGTGAAGAGACTCGACACAGATCATCTCTCTCCGAAAGCATCAATACGTACTTCATAAAAGTCGAATAGTTCATTTCTTTGCTTTATAATCGTCCACTTGATATATTTCATTTTTTCTATTTTACTGTAACTTGACCTAATTGACGCAATTTAATATAATATGCAACGCAAATTGTAACTATCACAATATCAATTTACTCGCAATTTAACACTTTCCCTCGAAAAGAAGTGCACGTTTAGTGTGCGATCGATGTAATGGTGACAGAAAAACAGATGTTTCTTTTCCATAGAGAATTATGTCTTTTTGAAGGGGATCATAGATTGCGCAGGTGCATGAAATTATTTCCAGCAACGCATTTTACCACCTAACCAGTTTGCTTTATGCTATCATCTCAACTAGTCATATCATGTTTGATTCTTCACAAAAATGTAAATTGTTCAGGTGCGTACCGCATAAAGCAAATAATCTTGTCGGTATATATAGTTTGTACTTTTTATATTGCAAAGGATGCGAATACTGCTTGTATAAATGTGTATATGTAGTAAATAATATTTTGTTGTGCAAATTTATAAGAGAAGTTTTACTTTACAAAATGTATTTAATTTTTTTAAAACGTTCTTACATTTTTACTAGCATTAACAAATAATTAAAACAACTGTTAGAACCACGCTAGAATAGAGCTAGTAAAAGAGATTTTCTATAATTTGTATATTCAAAATGTGACAATGTATTACGATTATCTTTACAATTAAAAATTTATATTGTAAATATTTTTTCGGATAAGTGTGGTGAAAAGTTAATTTCTTATGAGTATTCAAGTGTATTTTGATTAGTGCGGACGCGCATACATTACGTTAAAGCCAGTTTGAATCTGTAGAAAAATGTCATTTGTCCAATTTTTCAAACATTGTATGATTCATCACTTGAATAATTACCGGTAATCTATAGTGCAATGTCTCATTTTCGTCGCTGTTACTTTATATGTTTTCAAATTGGTTTTACTGTTTTTCTTCTTTATAAATATAAAGATCTTTAACTGTTCTATCTAACTGTTTCTGTATCATTATTATTTAAATTGCGATATTATATGTGCTAAATCGTTTGAGTCATTGCCGAGCTGAATAAAGAACGGTAAAGTATGATATGGTAGTACTCAGTAACTGTAATAAGAAACGTATCCTTTTTTACTACTATTTGCTTAAATCATGTCACGTGTTCTATATAACTTTACTACAGATATGATTCTTACCGTGGCAGCGGTTTCCAGTGATCCCACAAATATTCCACCGCAAGTGAGATGGAAAGCTTTTCTACTCTTTTGCAACAAAAACAATATCATTTTCTGTGTATGCAAAGGAGCTAGGTACCACTGGATGCTATATCTACATATAAAACGTATGAGATAAACATAATTGAAAAAGGTGATAATTGAAAAAAGATCTAATCATGCAGATAATTTATAAATTAAAGACATTTGTGCGCGCGCACTATTTTTACATTATGTGATTCTTACACAGTGAAAAACACGTCGTTGTTGTAATCAGTAATTTCTTGCGCAACATAACAGCCAATTGACATGTATGACAAATGAACAAGTATAAATAACACCGGTACTATAAGTTTCTCAATATTGAATTCATATGACACAATCCGAAAAACCTAACATTAATGGCGATTAATATTGCTCTTGTATATATAAAGATAAGCAGTATTGATTAATAAAAATGTATTCGAAAACAATTTTATAATAAAACAAAGATTTGAATTATTTTGTTGCTTTAGTTTCTAAATACTTTTCGGTGTAGGTTGCGTGAGTAATAGAACTTACCCGAAAATAATTGAGACTCACGCAACTTACACCAAAAGTATTTAGAAACTAAAGCAACAAAATAATTCAAATCTTTGTTTTATTATAAAATTGTTTTCGAATACATTTTTTGCTATTTTTAATAGAACTTACCCGAAAATAATTGAGACTCACGCAACCTACACCGACTATTATCATGAATAAGAACATTACTTTAAATCTAGATATCGATGATTCAGATAATCTTGAAAAAATTGTTAATCTTCTAAAGTAGTTGTATTAAATATGTATATATCTAGTATTAGACAAATAAATACGAACTTTAAAGCTTTGCGATGCATATCTACGGCACTAATCAATGTTTTGTAAATAAAGTTGTTTTTATGTAAACTATTATTTTGTAGACCATAGATCGCCATTGCTTGCTCCAGACGGTAACTATAAGCGACTCTTTCGTTTGTTTATAATCAAACTGTTTTCGTATGTGTTAGATTTATCTTACCTGGCGATTCGGAACATTCCGCAAGCATGCTGTAGGTAAACTATAATTATCCCTCCTGCCGCTATCATTGAGAATCCTCCGATTATGAAAGCCATGTGTTCATGCAATGTAAGCAGGTACACATATTGTTTTTTATCGATAAAATATTCTGTTACGAACAGCAATGAAGGATATCGTGATTCTTTTGTGGATAGGAAAATATTAAGAATGCTCGGCCACAATATGTGCAAAGCTGATGCAAATATTATAACCACGATTACCACTAGATAAAAAATTGGTATATTTTCTTGTAGAATTTGCAAACTTAAAGTAACAGATGTTTATTATAATAATATATATAATTTATATTTTTAAGAACAAACAAACAAAAAGCAGTATCATCTTACGCATAAATGCAGCTGTGTATAATTTCGCGTGATTACCGTATTTTTTCAAAATACTGATTTCATTCTCATCCTTTAGCTCGTTATAAATATGCTGCAGTTCCTCCAGCAAACATTTTACCTATAATCGTTTTGACAATAGATTGTATATGCTGTTTCATTTGTTTTATAAGATAAGTGTAATCATGTGATGTAAAAAATGAATATCGCATCAAATATCGAAGAAGTGATAATTTAGAAGTGTTTATATTGATAAAGTATTTACAATATATTATTATATGTACATATTATATTATATGTAAAATATTAGTTATGTAATAATATACTTACAACTTCAATATTAACACAAAACGAACTATATTTAATTGCAAAAATGACAAAAAATAGTATAGAAGATAAAACATCAATGACAAGATCCAGAGTACATTCTAAGGTCACGAACACTGTGAGCTACAAGAAAATTTTATGTGAATACATTTCTTGCAGTAGAATTATCAATGTTTTTTAATGTGAAAAGCCATTGCATTACTAAACCAATTTACGACAACTAGACAATATTATATACTTACATGTGAATATTTTTATATAAACATAGTATACTGACACTCTCGTCTTAAACATATTTTCGTAAGAGAGTGTATGAGAACATACCTGAAATACTATAAAGGATGTCAAAATACCAAGAAGTATCGTCAACTGAACTCGCACGATTCCAGATTGCTGATAAGGCCATAGGCCAACAGCAAGTAACAGAAAACGATTAAGATTAATGTGAAGAGATTCGACACAAATCATCTCTCTCCGTAAGCATCAATACGTATTTTAGAAAAGTCATATGGTTCATTTCTTTGCTTTATAATCGTTCATTTGAATATTTTATTTTCTATTTTACTGTAACTCCACATAATGTACGCAATTTAATATAGTATGCGCAACGTAAAGTGTAACAAACATCTGCACCGTAATTTACTCGCAATTTTACACTTCTTCTCGAAAAATAATACGCGTTTGATGATACGATCGATGTAATGGTGACAGAAAAACAGATGTTTCTTTTTCACAGAGAACTATGTCTTTTTGAGTGGGATCGTAGATTGCGCAAGCGCATGAACGTATTTACATCAATACATTACCAGTTCGCTTCGTACTACTACTTCATATAGTCAAGTTTAATTCTTCACACAAGTGTCAATTGTTCAACTTCGTAACGCAAGAGATTCTGTCAGATATATAGTAGCTTTGTAAAATTTAAAGTGAGTATTCATATTTGTTTGTGTTGATTGACACGCGTACGTTAGAGTCATTTGAAGCTGTAGAAAACAATGTAAGATGTTCAATTTATCATGTGTTTTGACTCATTATCTACGATTTTATTATCTATAATCTATTATTACAATCTCATTTTCATTAGTGCTTCATAAACTTTCATATGTTTTTAACGTTTTTATTTTTTATATTCATTAATCTAAAACTTTTTTATCAAAACAACTTTTTCCGTGTCTTCGTTATTTAATTCGTATATACTTTATGTGTTATATTCTTTGCGTCATTGTCGCGTAGAATAAAGAACTGTAAAATATGATATAGAAGTACTCAGTAACTGTAAAAAAAACGCAATAAAGTCATTTCTTAGCGTATTTGTTTATATCATGTCGCGTTTTGTACGTAACTTCTACACATAATTCTTACCGAAGCAGCGGTTTCCACTGATCCCACTAATATTCCACCGCAAGTGAGTTGAAAAGCATTTCTACCCTTTCGCAACAAAAACAGTATCATTTTCTGTGTGTGCAAAGGAGCTAGGTACCACTGAAGGTTGTATCTATGTGTAACATATACGAGAGATAAGCTGATAATTGAACTAATGTAAGATGAAATTAGTAAATAATTCTAATCAAGCCTATTTATCTTCAAATTGACAAACATCGTGTGCATTATGTACATATGTACGTATTTCTTACACAGTTATAAACACGTCGTTGTTGTAATCTGTGACTTCTTGCGATAGATAGCAGCCAATTGACAAGTAGGACAATTGAATGATTATAAATATCATCGGTTGTACAAGTTTTTCAATACTAAATTCGTATGTCATAATCCGAGATACTTAATATGCATAGGCAATTATAAAATTATTAATAACTACTTTTGTATAAAGCTAAGCAGAATCTATTAGTAAAAAAACTGTTTTAAAACTGAAAGCGTAGTAATAAAAAAAAATATATTCTGCTGTTTGATCTTAGATAGTTTTGAGAAAAACTAATAGAACTTACTCGAAAATAATTGAGACTTAAGCAAGTTATACCACATATTACCATAAGAAAGAACATTGTTTTAAATCTGGATATCGCTGAGTCGGCTAATCTTAAAAAATATTTAAGTCTTGTAAAAATGTACGTACGAAACATATATTATATAGGTAAATAAATACTAACTTCAAAGCTTTGCGATGCATATTTACGGCATAACCAATTTCTTGTAACTATAGTGTTTTTTATTTACGCTAATAGTTTGTAGACTGAAGATCGCCATTGCTTGCTCCAAACGATAACTGTAAGCAATTCTCTTGTCGCAGTTTTGTATGTGTGAACAATTTTATTCTTTTTCGTGTCTTACCTGGTGATACGGAACATTCCGCAAGCATTCTGTAGATAAACTATGAACAATGCTCCAGTCGCTATGAGTAAAAATCCTCCAATTGTAAAAGCTATGTGTTCATGCAATGTAATCAGATGTACGTATTTTTCTTTATCGATAAAATATTCTGTCACAGTCAACACAGATGGACGTCGAGCCTCCTTTGTAGGTAAGAAAGTATTAAGAATGCTCGGCCACAATATGTGCAAAACAAGAACAAACATAAAAACCACAGCCACCACTAGACAGAGATAAAAAATTTTTACACTTCTTCATAGAATTTGCAAACTTACCATAATAGGTTTTTTATACATTATAATATAATTGTCATCAAAGAATAATCAAAGAAACAAAAGCTGTACTCTTACGCATAAATGTAGCTGTATATATTTTCGCGTATTTACCGTACTTTCTTAGAATACTGATTTCGTTTTCGTCTTGTAGATTATTATAAGTATTCTGCACTTCTTCCAGCAAATATTTTATCTATCATCGTTTAAACAATTTTTTTATACGTGCTGTTTTGTTTATGACAAGATATGTGTGTCATTATATGATACATGAAAATTGAATATTGCATCCAATATAAAAAAATTAGATACAAGTGTGTATTTGTGCATAATTACACATTATATAATTTTCATACTCACAATATACTTACTACTTCCATATTAATACAAAATGAAATGTATTTGATAACAAATGAAGTAAATAGTAACGTAGATGATAGAACATCGATGACAAGATCCACAGTAAGTTCTGAAGTCACAAACGCAGCGAGCTACAAAAAATTGTAATTGTAATTATTTCTTGCAGTACAATTAATTAATTCGTATTAATTATTATTATTCCGATTGGAAAAAATATCGCAAACACTAAGTCAATATATTATAAAGTTTAAAGAACTAGACAAATTGCATATGAATAAGTACATTGTTATATGTGAAAATTATGGTGGCACTCTCTCGGTCTCTAATCATATTCTCTAAAGAGTATCAACATACCTGAACTATTATAAAAGATGTTAAAACACTAAGCAATATGACCAATTGAACTCGCACAATTTTTGATTGCTGATATGGCCATAGACCAACAATAAGTAACATAATACGGTTGAGATTAATATGAAGAGTTTCAACACAAAGTTTCATCTCTTTTCGTAAGCATCGACACGTGTTGTGCAGTAGAAAAGCAGTCGAGTGATCCACTTTTTTAATTTTTACTTGTCTACTTGAATATTTTATTTTTTCTGTTTTACTGTAACTCCACATAATTGACGCAATTTAATATAATATGCGATGTAAATTGCAACAAACATCAGCTTTACACAATCGATTCACTTGCAATTTAACACTCCCTTCGAAAAAGAGAGCGTTTACGCGGTCGAGATAATAATGACAGGAAAAGAAATGTGTAACTTTTCATAGAGAAATATTTCACGAGGATTGTAGATTGCGCACGCGTTTTGAAGTATTTTTGTCATTGCATTTTACCATTGCATTTTACCATTGCATTTTGCTTCGTGCTACCATCTCAACTAGTCACAATTGATTCTTTACGCAAATGGCAATAGTTCAACTTTGTAATGCATTAAAAAATTGGTTCTGTCAGTATCTTTAAATTCTATTATTACATGCAATTGTATTGCTTGTAGAAATGTTTATGTATAGTAAATAACGCATTAATGTGCAAATCTAAATTAAAAGAGAAGATTTATTTTGCGAAATACATTATTATATATTTCATTTCTGTAACTGATCTCTGCATGTATACTACTATTTAAACAATTATACAATATTGCTATTGTGTAACGAAAACATAGTTTCTATTTATATAGATACGAGTGTATAACTGTAAAAACTAACATAACACTATGTGTGATAAAATTACATTTTATAACAATTATTCCAGCTAAATACAGTGAAAAGTGTTTGACATAAATAATTACAGTAGTTAAAATATGATTTGAAACAACTTTATTTACTTCGTCATAATTTTATCGCGTTGAATACAAAACAGTAAAATAAGATATAGATGCGCTTGTCAACTATAAATAAAATATATTGTCTTGTTAATATGAGTAATGAGTTTTATAGTATAAAGGTAAACAACACATTTGGCTGCCTTACCATGGCAGCACTTTCCAAGGATGCCACGAATACGCCACCAAGATTCAAAGTAAATGCTTTGTTTCCTCTTTGTAATAAAAACAATATCATCTTTTGGATACGCAAGGGAGCAATGTACCACTGAACGCTGTATCTGCGAGAAATAACGAGCTAATGTTCACTTAGAATTACAATGAAACAAAAATAACAAATTTATATCTATATGTGCATTTTTTTTATGTGTCATGTTAACGTAAGTTTTTGACAATAACATTATCATTCATACAAATAATAAACTACACACGCACGCACGCACGCACATAACATACTAAAGAATGCATGTTACTAATAAATTATAAACAAAAGTGTTTACACAGTGGTAAAGACACGTTCATTGTGATCCATAACTGTTTGTGCAGTATAATTAGAAAAAAATAAATATATAGAGAGATTTGTTATAAATACACAGGATACTAGCATTTCCTCAATATCACCACCTGATGCAACCTAAAAAATATATAAGATATAATATTACTAATAGTTGTACCTGCTTTTTAAAAAAACCTTGTATAACATATTTTCTCTGCAGGAAATTACATTTTTCCTATGTTATAAAAAAATGTTTAAATATCTCGAAATTTGTGCACAATAATGCATGAATCCGTGCGCGCAACATTACCATTCATCTATAATACATACATTCAAACATACTATTAAGATATCTACATATTGCTCATAAATAATAAACGAAACTTACTCGAGCAAGACTGCTACTTAAGGAAATTAAACCCGATGTTATTAAAAGGAAGAAAGATGTCTCAAAATTGGATATTAAAAACGTAGAAGATCTTCAAAAAAAAAAGAAAACATACGCGTATTAGTAACATTAAATTTATAATTTTATCGAGAATAAACTGACTCTGTAGCTATACGATGAATATCTATTGCATAGATCATTTCCTTGTAAATCACCAATTGTTTTTCTCGGTTAACATCTTGCAAAATGTCGATATCCAGTGCATTCTCGATACGAAAGCTAAAAAAGGTTTTATTTGTGTAATATAGTAGTGTTTTCTTACTTGAAGTAACAAACACAAGATTGCAATACAGCGGTAGTTTTAAAATATTTTTTCTTTGAAAACCAAAAGAAAAATATTTTGATAAAAATTTCTTATTATTGTATAAATCTACTTAGAAATATTTGTGTGTTCAGTTCTACATATTCAATTTCTTACCTGGCGATACTAAATAGTCCACATATATAGTAAAAATATGCTAGCAAGAACGATCCAGTTGATATTATCGCAGCACATCCTATGCAAATAGCTGCATTTCTATGTAGCATAACTAAATAGAAATATTTTTCTTGATCGATGAAATATTCCGTCAGTATTTGTAACGATGTATGTGGTCGAGATTCGTTCATAGGAAGAATAATATCGAGAATGCACGGCCATATAGACGGTAAAAGAAGAACAGGTGTACCGCATATACCTGCTACTATATAGTTTCAAAACATGGTCAATACATTAATATCGAAGAATAATTAGTTGTATATGTGATTTAGTTTTCCAAGTATGTAATTACGAAGGATATTGCTATTCATTAATTTGTAATTAGTTGAAATTACAATATGAATATGTCATACATAAAAATGCAGTCGTATAACGTTCTGCAGTACTACCATACTTTTCTAAAATAGTAATTTCCATGTTATTGTTTAATTTGTTACAAATGTGCTGAAGTCGATCCAACGACTGTCTCACCTGTTATATCAAAACTTTTGCATCAATGTTTTTATATTATAATAACTAAGTATCAATGTTATATACTATATCTAAACTAAACATTTAAATAGCTTCCTAAGAGAGTAAGCGTAATAGAAAATAGTATAAATTCTTATAGAACTATAATTTATGCCAACAGACTTGCTAATCGAAATTATTAAATATTTTGCACTTTCAATCTGCATGATTTATATAAAAATTAGTTGATGTCTTAGTTATGTCGTATACAAGAACGTTAAGACGTATGCTTATCTCTATTGAAAACAAAAATAGTATAATTTACAATGTTGATATTAATCCAAAATGAATTGTATTTAACCGTCAGACAAATGAAGTAAAATAAAGAAGACCCGATTTTGATTATGAAATCTATAGAATGTTCTAAAGTTACAAAAGCTGTAAACTGCAAAAAAAAATAATTATTTTAGTGAGAAAACAAATAAAGCTAGTTTTTATGTTGAAAAAATAAAAATCATATATATAAAAAATGCATGTATATATTATATAAAGTATAAAATATGCGTGTTACAGAATAAAATATCACATCTTTTTTCACACAACACAAAAATAAAAAAACATCAAACGTACTTGAAATACGATGAAACTTGTAAGAATGCCAAAAAATAAAATGAATCGAAATCGAGCTAGTTTTGATCGCTCATACGGCCAAACACCAATCGCGAGCAAAAGAATTCGATTGAGATTAAAATATCGCATCTCAAAACAAAGCATCTTTCGGTGAGTGAGAGCATGTAAACGTGGTTTAGTATCGAAAAAATTTGAATGCCGTGTGTGTTAATTCTGTTGCAATTTATCTTTGTTAAATATACATATATAATGTGTTGGCCATTTTATTCTTTTTTCTCTTCTAGTATGAATTCAATGTATCTAATTTCGGTTTCAAACACAAACAATTGTTTGTGTGAAAAGTGAGAATTGTTCTGACAGTTTCTCACATGAATATAATAGTAAATTATTGATCACTTTGAAGTCGAATAATATCTCACAGATGTTTCTGTCTCATGGAGTGACACGTTCGAAAACGTGCGTGATGTTAGACCGTACATGCGCAGATGATACTTTTCATAGTAACACACTTTTGCACCTTCATTCTAATGCCGGCATTCGTAAGGTATGTTTGATCTTTGAAAAAGAAGAATTTCCATATTTGTCGTACGATAAGGAAAACAAGTAGACAACAATATAATTACGGATATACTATTATATCCGTGAAAATTGCACGTTATTGTTACAATCATATCCTCTCAAGAATATATTAACGTGCCTGAACTATTACAAATGATGTCAATATAAAAAGGAAAGCCAATTGAATAATTCTCAATTGCTGAGATAAGCTTCACATAAAATAGTTAAGAGTAACATAAAGAGATTCAACTCAGGTTATTCCTCTTGGTTAGCATCGATATTGTTTACGATAGAAAAGTCGGTTGACTTATTTTTTTCTTTTAAATATCCTTCTAAAAGTTTTATTAGTCTTTTCTAGTTTACTGTATACAATTTAATGTAATTTTCGACGCAAAGTGTAACCAACATCAGTATCACAAAATCGAGTCACTCACACAATTTCACACTTATCCAGAAAAGATCTGAGTATTTAAGCAAAAGTTATATTGTTGACAGAAAAACACACATATATATTTTTTTCCCAGACTTATTATTTTAGTTATGTAAGTAAATTCTTGCTGTATTTATACTTCTATTGAATAAATTATGAGAACTAGAAGAGTACAAGATCTCTACGCTGATATCTACGCTTAATGAAGTTTGTTTGACATAAACGTATTGTTTTGAAACGAAATACGATTTACTTCGTCATGCTATTAGTTTTGTCGCATTGAATATAGAACAGTGAAATAAGATATAGAAGTACTCGTCACCTATAATAAAATATAATTTTCATTGTTTTGCCGATATAATTAATATATTTTATTATAATTATGAGAAATAATTTTTTTTTGTTTTTACCATGGCGGCACTCTCCAAGGATGCTATACTTTACCTAGATTTATAGTAAATGCTTTGATGCCTTTTTGCAATAAAAATAATATCATTTTTTGCACACGCAAAGAAGCTATGTACCATTGAACACTGTTATGTATATTTTCACTGTATCTGTGAAAAATAAGGAGATAATTAAACTAATGTGGAAAAAATTTATATTTTGTATTAAAATATTTTACGTGCTATATTATCTTGAGGTTTTGCCAATAGCTTGAAATGTTTTACACAAATAAGGCATAAACATATGCATTTACATATACACACACGTGCACACAATACGCCAAAGCGCATATTAATATTAAATTGATGAGAAAAAAGTTCTTACATAGTGGCAAAGACAAGTTCATTGTGATCTGTAATTGTTTGTGCGTTATAGTTAGCGACAAATAAATAAATATAGAGGACAGTTACAGGTATTAAAGATATTAGGATTTCCCCAATATTATTGATATAAACGATGCAATCTGAAGAACGTAAAACATAAAGTATCGTGACAAT
Organism: Pseudomyrmex concolor; assembly: GCA_014839585.1. Classification (NCBI taxonomy): domain Eukaryota; kingdom Metazoa; phylum Arthropoda; class Insecta; order Hymenoptera; family Formicidae; genus Pseudomyrmex; species Pseudomyrmex concolor. The sequence continues at coordinate 109,813 of QVOB01023450.1, forward strand.
AGTAGTATGTTTTTTGTAACTTTTTTGTTGTAAATATTCTGAATTCTTTTTTTGGCATAATAAAATATACTTTAAATATGATACGTAAAAAAGTAGTTTTAAATATTTCAAGGTTTTGCGCATTTGTATATGTATATATATATTACGTGGACGCAATTATTCTTTTACAGCTATCATGTTTTTAATACATGTAGTCAAATTTAATATTGTAAAAAATGCATTGCTTGTAGATACACTTACTGATATAATTATGAAACTTACTAGAACAAGACTGCTACTTAAAGAAATAGTATCCGATATTATTAAAAAGAATAATGATCCCTCAAAATTGGACATTAAAAATACGCAACATCTTTTAAACAAAAAAATATACATTTAATAAATTAACAATAAAATAAATTGAATTTAAGAATAAAGTAAATTAATAACCCTAAAGTAATTTATAATCTTAATATTAAATTCTTATATGAATAACGTAAATTTTATAATTATAGTAATATGTAATCGAGTATAGATTACAGAGTATATTTACTCTGTAGCTATGCGATGAATGTGTATCGCATAGGTCAGTTCTTTGTAAAGTTGTTGCTTGGCTAGCCCCATGGAAACCGCTCATTGCATTCTTGATATGAGGACTATAAGTAAGATTTGTTAATGAGTGCAAAGTGCAAATTTTGTAATTATTTTATTTTTTTTATGTTTGAATTAACAACTATAAAATAAAATAAAATATTGTATAGTTGTTTGAATGATTTATTCTCCGATTGTCGTAAAATTTTATATTACTGCACATTATTTCACTTAATTGTGTCTAGAGTTCTACATATTCAATTTCTTACCTAACAATGCTTAATATTCCACATATATGGTGAAAATATATTAGTAAAAATGTTCCGATTGATAATATTGCACCTATTCCTATATAGAGAACTGCATTTCTATGTAGCATAATTAAAAAGAAATATCTTTCTTGATCGATGAAATATTCCATTACTATATGCAACGACGGATGTGGTCGAGATTCATTTATGGGAAAAATAACATCGAGAATACACGGCCATATGGGCGGTACGAGAATAACAGGTGAAGAGATTATGTACAATACTAAGTAACATTTCCGAACATATACAGTCCATATAATTAATTTACAGTTTATACAATTAATTCATCAAAAAATAAGTAGTTGGTAATAGTTTTTAGTCATGTGATTTTTACAGGTGCATATATAAATACGAACAATATTGTAAAACCAAATATTGTTTTACACTAATTTGTGACTAACAAATTAATTACAAAAGAAAAAAATACGAATATGTTGTCTTACGTATAATCGTACAATGGTTTCCAATATAACCATACTCCTCTAAAATAGCAATTTCCTTGTCAGTCTTGATTTCGTTACACATATGCTGAAGTCGATCCAACGACTCTTTTATCTGTCATATCAATAATATTACACTATTGTTTGTATATTGTTATTACAAAACAACTCTCTGTAATATTTTTAAATTAGACTTTTAACTAAATTAAATGTAATACGTAATCACACGTACTAACAAATATGATTAGTCAAAATTATATTTTTTAATTGTTTGCATTTATATCTACGTATTATATTTACGACAATTCAGTATTTAAACTAGAATATAGAAAAAAAATCAAATACAGAAAAAAATCAATAGTTAAACTAAACCACTATAATCTTCAATTCATTTCACCAGGACACCATTATGATTGCACACAATAGGTAGATGTTTGTTAGTTCGAAACATCAAACAATATTTCTATATTTCCGAGTAATAATAAAACAAAAGAAATGTAACTTATCGTACACGACAAAAGAATAATATATATTGTCATTCAAATAACATTGTTTTATTTTTGAAACCTAATAGTATTTTCAAGAGGCCTTGATGATTCCATCTTACATCATGTATTTTGTAACATAGAATAAATAATAGTACAATAAGATATTGACATCTTCATTACCTATAATACATATTAAGTATTTTTTTTTTTCTGATAATCTCCTATATTGTAATGTATGATATATATTTCTTACCGATGCGGCAGTTTCTATAGATGCCACTAAAATTCCACCAAGAACCAAATGAATAGATTTGGTTCCTTTTTGCAGCAGAAACAGCATCATTTTCTGTATCTGTACAGGAGCCATGTACCACTGAACATTATATCTATAAAAAAAATTTAATTCTTATGTTATAAGAAAAAAAATAAAAAAGAAACATGATTTGTGTATTTAATATTTGTTTGATGATAAGAAAAAGAAAGAAAAAAGAGTATATATGCAAATGACATAATATATTTCTTGGCCGAATGCAAAATTCTTTACACTGTCACAAATACATATTCATTGTGATCCGTAACTTGTTGAGCGATATAATTCGCTATAAATAAATATGTATATTGAATTAGTAGCATTGTAACAGGTGGTAAAAGTTGCTGAATCTCGGTACAAGTCATTACCTAACAAGAAAAAACCACACATATATTTTTATGAGTTTCTAATTATTTGTTCGAGTATGATATTTTGTTTGAGTTATATGTTACCAAAACAATACTTACTATTAAAAGATTAAAGACTAAGCTAGTTGTACCAAATGTTATTACACAAAAGAACGTACTATCAAACCTATCAAAAAATCCAAAAATCTTAAGAGAAAGATAAAAAGAAAATGTTTGTTGTACGTACATATACAAAATGTAATTTATTCTAGATATGTACCAACTCTACAGATGTACGATGTATATCTATAGCATGTATAATTTCTGTACAAATTTGGTCTTTGTCTTTTAAGACATACTGTCCTGAAATATCGGTCATCAATGCCCGTTCAATGCGATAGCTGTAAATAGTTTATATATCATGTTGTTGTTTATAGATCGCATGTATTCATAATCAATACTATTAACTATTTTAAGATTTTGATTATACGTCTTCTATTTATGATCACATACCTGGCGATACTAAACATTCCACAGATATGTTGAAGATATGTAATAAGATATGTTCCTGTAGCTACCGGCAAGACTATTCCGACGCAGCAAGCTGCGTATAGATGCAGTCTGATTAAATAATAGTATCTTTTTTGATCAATGAAATATTCCGTTACAAAAAACTCCGGTAGATGTAGAGATGTGTTCACAGAATATATAAACGTTTGATATATATACGGCCAATTTAGTGACAAAATGAAAAGAAACTCGCTGAATACACCGAGGACTAAACATTTTTAACCAAAGAAGCAAAAGCAATATATTTTGTGTGTAATTTTATCGTAATATTAGGTGAAGTAAAAAGTTCTGAGCGTTTTTCATCGTCGAAATAAAGCAAAAAAACGCTCAGAACTTTTTACTTCACCTAATATAAGCATCGCAATTATACAAATGAATAGTAAAATCTGACACATGTTGTCTTACCTATAATTGCACACGTATAACGTTTTCCAATGTACCCGTACTTATTTATGATAGCAATTTCGTTTTTGTCCTTTAGCTTGTCACATACATTTTGAAGACGCTCTAACAGATTTTTTAACTGTATCAGCAAAAAAATGTATTACTTTTATGACATTTAAAATATCAAAAATTTTAGTTCAACCATGCACGTACAATATCATTATTGATCACAAATGATACGTATTTGATCGCAGTACTTATAAAAAACATTGTACTTGAAACAACTTTAAGGACGATCTCTGATGTACGTCGTGTCATAAGTACTGTAAACTACAATATATATATATATATATATATATAATATTAAACGTCGTGTCACAAATGTTAGATTAAAAACAAGTATACTTTAACATACAATATTTAATTTTTAACATAATAATGATGCAAGAACAAGATTCCATACCTGAAATATGATATAAGTTATCAAAATACCAACAAGAATAATTAGTTGAATTCTACTAAAAAATGATCTCCGATAAGGCCATAAACCTATGAGAAGTAACAGAAGTCGGTTGATGTTAAAATTTTGAGACTCGAGAGAGATCATCTTTCCGTTTGGTAAACGTGTTTGATAGAGAAGTAATCAAAGAAAATACATTTTTTTCTTCTTTCAAGTTTTGTAATTGTTCAGCAATTTTGCTACTCAAGTACATCTTGCACTTCCTATTTTTATTTTACTTTTGTGTATATATTAGGTTGTATACACATAAAAGGTAAATTGAAATGTAAAAACATAAGTGTGAGAGCAAACACTTGCATGCGAATTTCATTGAAGAGAATTGTAAATACGAGCAATTTAACGGATGTTCTTTTCTCACAGGAATTTATTCACCAAAAGATTCGCTAGCTATTTCTTTTGCGAAACTTGAGCAGTCGCTATACTGTCGTCTGGTCAGTACACATCATATATATATTTACTCTGCTATTCTGTTACAGTACATATGGTGCAAAAGTGTGAACATATTTTATTGATATGTCGGCGCAGATGTTATGGCAATGGTAAACCGGTGTCGCGTCTTCTGGTGCTCACGTGCGTAGGAAAAAAATAAATTCTTATATACAAGCAACCATGATATTGGACATTTGTAAATAGCAGATGTAATTTAAAAATGGCAAACAACGGAAGAATGTCTGTCTAATAAAATAGAATTAGCAGACATACAAATATAGTCATTGGTAACTAAAAAACGTTTCTGTTTTTTTTACTTATATTAGATATACTACATGTACTATATTAATGTGTTTGTTGAATTATTTGATGAATATTATTAAAGCTATTTTATATTTTTAAGAGAATAGGAAGTGCGAGTTTATATGTACATTTTAGTGTTACAATAATGTTGTATGTTGTATATATAGTTTAGTATTACAAGAATATTTAACTTTTTCCAATAGACAACAACAAATTCACAAACAATAATTATTTAGTTGCTAGCTATAAATATCAGAAAATATTTTTATATTCCCAACTAAGAACGCACAAAAATAATTTATAATGTAATACAGGACAAAATAGATTAAGAACACATAACATCTTCTATTTCAAAAGAGAGCTTTCTATTTTTTGAGAAACAGTAACAGTTTATTCACTTATCATGAATTTATTCATTTATCATATCATAGATTACTCCTTTTTATATTATTCATTTTGCAATGTAGAATAAATAACAGTAAAAAAAGATATTGTTGTACTCATTATCTGTAATAAATTTTAGATATTTTTCTTTCTGTGATCAATTTTCTCGTATAACATTAAATGATATATAATTTCTTACTGACGCGGCACTTTCCATACATGCCACGAATATTCCACCGAGAATTAAATAAAAAGATTTGGTGCCTTTTTGCAAGAGAAAGAGCATCATTTTTTGTATTTGTACAGGAGCAACGTACCACTTAACATTATATCTATAAACGAATAAATAGATACTTATGTCTATATAACAATAAATAGAAAAGAAGAAATATGTTAAATATGAAAAATATGTTTCGTAAGTTTAATACTTGTTTAGTGAGAAAGAAAGAGGATATGTGTGTCTTTGCGTGATAAGCAGATATACATAATCATCGGCCAAATTGTAATATTTCTTACACTGTCAAAAACACGTATTCATTATGATCCGTGACTTCTTGCGCAATATAGTTAGATAGAAACAAATATACATATAAAATTAGTATCATTGTAAGAAGTAGTAAAAGTTGTTGAATCTCTGTATTAGTTATCTAAAAACAAAAGAAAACTAATTATATTTTTGTTTGAGTTTATAATTATTCCATAATTTGTTTTAGTTGAAATATGTTAGCAAAACTCACCATTAAGAGATTAAAGACTAAGCTTATTGTGCCACTTGCTATTAAAAAAAAGAACGAATTCTCAAAGCTTGATATAAAAGATTCGTTAAATCTTGAAAGAAAATGTAAAAAAATACGTTTATGTTATACACATGCAAAGTGTAATTATGTGGTTTTATACATAGTAGATATATACCAACTCTAAAGCTTTACGATGTATATCTATATGTATAGCAAGGATAATTTCTGTACAAATTTGTTTTTCATCTTTTAGAATATTCTGTTGTGAAATATCAGATATTAATGCTTGTTCGAGACGATAACTGTAAATAGTTGTAAAATCATATCTTTTGTGTTGCATTTGTGTGAGATACTCAATGCTTCTATACTTTTTCACATTTTGTATAATTTAAAATATTTATTGATATCACACACCTGGCAATACTAAACATTCCACAGGTATGTTGAAGATATGTTATAAGATATGACCCTGTAGCCACCATTGAGATTCCTCCTATACAGCAAGCTGTGTATTGGAGTGCAGCATGATTAAGTAAGAGTATCTTTCGCGATCAATGAAATACTCTGTTGCAATAAAATCCGGAAAATTTAGAGATTTGTTCACGGATTGTATAAACGTTTGATACAAATACGGCCAAAGTTGCACAAATATAATAACAAATTCGCTGAATAGCCCGAACACTAAACAATTTTAATCAAAGAAACAGAAGTATAAAATTGTTTATTGTAATTTTATCGTTTAATATAATCTTTGCATTACACGTAAGCATGTAATAAAACTCAACATATGTCATCTTACATATAATTGCGTACGTGTAACGTTTCGCTTTGTATCCGTAGTTTTGTATAATAGCAATTTCGTTTTCGTCTTTTAACTCATCACATACATCCTGAAGACGCTCCAACAAGTTTTTTAACTGTAAATAGCAAAAAAGTAGTATTTATCTTTATGACACTTAAAAGTGATATCTATGACACTTAAAAATGATATCTATGATACCACTATCAATGATACTTTTATTTTACCATATACTTACAACATCGCTGTTGAGCAAGAATGCATTATATTTGACTGCAATGCATATGAAAAAAAAAATGTAGTTGAAAGAACTCTAAGAACGACATCTGGTGTACATGGTGTCATAAGTACTGCAAACTGCACATAATAAATAACATGCACATTACATTGCATCAAATATTTTATAAAAATAGTTTTATGTGTCTACATACACAATATTAATTAAAATAATAATATTATTCAATATTTGCTAGAACTCGTATAATCGTACCTGAACTATGATATAAGTTATCAAAATGCTAAAAAGGATAATTAGTTGAAATCTAATGAGTAATGATCTTCGATAAGGCCATAAACCTACAAGAAGCAACAAAATTCGGTTGACGTTGAAATGTCGAGTCTCGAGAGAGATCATCTTTTCTAGAGTAGTCAAACGCGTTTGATAAAAGAACAGTCACAGAGAAGATTTCCTCTTTCGATTTTTGTAATCGTTCAGTTTACTTTCTAAGTGTACGTCTTGCGAAATTTCCTGCTTTCTTACTTTTATCTTTTTTGTATATATATTAAAAAAAACTTAAATATAATAACATAATCGTGTGAATTACCTGTATGCAAATTTTTGCACAAAGAGAACCGTAAATACGAGCAATTTAACAGATGTTTTTTTCTCACGGAAAATTGTTCACAGAAGTCTCACCTGCTCTTCCTTTCATAAAACTTGTGCAGTCGCTATATTGCCATCATGTTAGTATGTATGTACATAATTATAGTTTTATTCTCTTGTTCAGCTGCAGTTTGTACGGTCTAAATGTGCTAACATGTTGAAGTTGTATTGCATCTGTCAGCGCAGTTTTTCATCGAAGATTCGAGTCAGAATCTTAGTGCTCACGTGCATAGAAAAAAATTCTATCTTTTACAGACATAAAGGAAAACAAAGAAAAAATGTATGTGATTTATATTTGACAAACAATAGGCAAGAATGTTTGTTTGTTTTTTTATAGAAAAAAAAAAGGAATAGATGATCGTAGTCATCGATAACTTAAAAACAAGTGTTTGGTTTTTTACGTGTATAAACGTGGTTTAAAGAGTAACTTGTTTGGATAATAAAAAAAATAGTGTCAAGAAGTTAATTGACCTTAACAGTCAAAGTCAAACGTCGGTAATGGTAAAACTGAAACTATTTTCACTTGAACAAGAAAAAGAATTAAAACACACAATTTAAATGAAAATCCTGTAAATGGTTAGTATTGAATTTAGTGGAGGATTATAGGAGGATTATACAATATCCGACACTGCTGCAGTTAAAAGTAAGTATGTATAAACACTATGTAAGACATCCAAGTCATATATCTTCATGTGTCACATTTTCAAGTTTTAAATGTACATTATATTGCATTTTTATACATCATTGAGTTTATTTCAACATAGTTTTAAATTACAGTTTGGTATATTAAAAGTTTGTGGAATACATGAAAGTAAAATAAGACACTGATGCTGTCAACATCTGCAATAAAAAAAAATATCATTTAGTAATTAAAAAAAGTAGAATATATGCCGTATTAAATACACATTTCAATACACAATATAAATTTTTTACCGTAGCAAAGCCCTCTAAGGATCCCACAAAAATTCCTCCAAAAACTATGTTCCAAGGTTTGCAGCCTCTTTGTAATATGAAAAGTATCAGTCTTTGTATATGTATAGGAGCAAGATACCATCGAACGTTATATCTTCGATAAAAACAAGTGTATGATATTGTGTACATTTTTTATTTTAGTGTAAATCTTATATAATCTGAAATCATGTGAGAAGATTTCTTACGTAGTAACTAATAGTTGATTATTTTGATTCACAACTTGTTGGGCCATTAACATGGCAACGAACATGTATATATACGTAGTGAGTAAGAATATAATAGGTGGTATCATTTTTGTAACATCACTTCCAAAAGAAATTTCTTGAAACATCTGAAATAGTAAATAATTTCTATTTTCTAGACAACACTTGCAATAATTCGACAGCTAATGTCTCGCTCTTTTGTGATAAAAGCATTTATTTTTATTCTACATTTAATGAGCAATAAAAATAAAATAGTGTTTTTAACGCAAAAACGTATGATACAATCATACGCAGCTCATACTGGTGTTTTACATAGTTATAAAATACTATTATATCTCTAATTGTAAGTAATATGTAGATTAGACAAGATATTGTAATTATTAATAAAGATATATGTATTGAAGAAAGAAAAAATAGAGAAAGATAGAAAGCACAAAACTATAAAGACTGATTCCTTGGTAATTAAAAACTGTACTTAACTACAAAGAAAGGAACTTACTCGAAAAAGATTAAGGCTAATGGTTAGCACTGCGAATATGATTAGTAAGAAGAAAAGTGCATCAAATGCAGACACGAAATTATTTATGAACCTTTTCACAAAAACAAAAATATATTATTACTGTATACATATCGTGTAATATAGGTATTTAATATATCTCTTTATTTTTACTTTCTTTGTATTCTGACTATTTTTATACTTTCAACACTTAATTGACCAGCTTGAAAAACGGAGTCGCTTAAACTTGCTCGTTTGGATGCAAATATTACTACTATCGACTTGATAAATCCCAAGCCGATTTAGGCTTTCGATCGATAAGCGCTGCTTAAGTAAAGCGATTATTTTTAAAAGACCGGTCTGATAAGTGTTACCACGACACACTGTGTGCATATGTCATTATGTATGTACATATATATTGTCGAGAAATGAATCTCATTGCGTAAAGAGACCGATTTCTGTTTTATTCCTTTGCTCTAGTCATCGATAGCCGATCAACAGCGGCTAAAAGAAAACAGTGCATAGAAAGAGAATTCTATGCACTTCAATTGCCTTTCCCTCATACAATACGATTTATTTCTTGTTCAGTGTGTGTTTATGTATTATTTCATAGATACCTACCTCATAGCTTTGCGGTGCATGTCTACGGCATAAATTATTCTTATGTAAACCACGTTCCTTTTTCCTGTGAGATTTGCTGTTTTTATTTCTACACCTGTCATAACCCGATCCATACGATAACTACTCGTAAAAATAATAGTAATCAAATCATTTATGTGTATTTTAAATATATAGGCATATGTATGTATATTGTTTACTCACAATCACGAAAGTGCAATTACATGCAATAAAAAATTGCAATACTTTATTTTACCTAGCGACACTGAACATTCCGCAAGCGTGTTGGAAATATGTAAAATTCATTGACGCTGTAGCTAGCATCGCAATCCCACCCAAATAGAATCCTATGTTTACATGCAGTATAATAAGGTAAAAATATTTTTCTTGATCAATAAAATATTCCGTCACAATCTGTATCGGAGAATGTGATCGCGACTGATTTGTAGGAAACATAATGTCGGCAATATGCGGCATAAGTGGAGGGCATAAACCACCAATCATTCCGAGAACTAAGAATTAATAATAGAATATTTAAAATAGAAAATATATAGTTTATAAAAAATCATTGCACTTATCTAAATTGTACATATTATGTGATTGATAAGATTATTCTGTAATAAATGAATGTTTGTTCATATTTCCATTTCGCATATAATGTGAAATATATCTTAGAATATAATCTCTAAAGTAAGAAAAGATTTAGCAGTTATTTACACATCATTATGTAAATATTTGATACAGTTTTATAAAATGTTTATAAAAATTTGTATAACAAGTGAAATAATATATATCTTACTTAAAAATACTTTAGTATAACGTGTTGCAAAACCCCAATATTTTTTCAGAATGGCAAGTTCGCTTTCATCTCTTAATTCGTCATAGGTAAGTTGAAGTGTGTATATTAAATCCTTTACCTATTTTTTTAATGATTTCTTGTTATTTTTTATTTCTTAAGTATTTGCTATTAAACAGAGACTGTTTTATGTGTGACATAATTCACTTAAAAAAATGAAAACAATTTTGATAACTTACTGAGTTTTTTTTAAAAAAGTACGAGCTGAATTTTATAGCGTTGATCATAAAGAAACACACAGCGGAACAAATCTCGATGACGATTTGCGGAGTACATTTTAAAGTCGCAAATGCTGTGAACTACAACATTCAATTTTATTACATTAAATTTTATCAATGTGCGCTAAAGAATAAGTGATTACTTTCTTTTCTGCTTGAGAGCACAGGAAATATGTACGTATATTATATTATATTTTCAAAATATAAAGAGGGAGCATATGTGAAAATATGTATGTGTATATGTTTGTAAGATGTGATATTTTAATTATATAGTTGGTTTCACAAAACCACATTCATAAAAACTCTTGAGTAGTTATCTTGGGATATACACGCAATTTATATGGCGATCATTTCCACTGTCCTATGAAAAAAAATTAATCCATGCTTTGAAGATGTCAGATTCTATTCGGATAATAATCGCAATTACATTTTATATTAATATAAACATATCATTAGATAAATAACATATTGTTGCTTGAAACAAGTAAATTTTTTTTTCTTTTTCTCTTGTGAATATGAGAATTATATTGATGCCATGTTCTTCTGAAACTAACCGTATATCAAGAAAACTGTTTTGAGAGAAATAATAACATACTTGAAATACAATACAACTCGCAAGAATAGTGAAATTAATGATAACTTGTAGTCGAGCAATTGTAGATTCTTCATAAGGCCACAAGCCGACCGCCAACAAAAGAAAACGTACGAGATTGAACTGAGTCAATACCAACATTGTTTTTTCGTACACATCTATCTTCTTGATTGCGAAGAAGTTAGAAATGGCTTCAATTGTCCTTTTCGTTTTTGAATCGTCGATCGTTTGATTACTCTCTTTACATTGTGAAACATTAGAATAAATTCGTTAATTTATAATCTATGAATATTATATAAAGTAACATTAAGTGTAATTTTGACAGTACGACTTTAACAATTTTAAAATTCTTTATAAGCGAGTTTTCGAATATAAGCGATTTCACACCTGTGAGGCAATTTGACACGTGTTTTTTTCTCATAGAGGAACACACAGATCGCGAGAGAATATTCTGTCGTAGAAAATAATCGACGTGCGCAAACGCAATTGACATATTGCAGTACATTCCATGTGTTCTGTTCCAGTGCGTGCACATATCGTCGTAAGATCTGGTTATTCAACAGACGGTATGTGTATGGCAGATATGTTTTCAATTTGTCTGATGTCAGTATCGTTTAACGCGAATAAAACCCGGTGTTTAATTCTTATATTATGCTCTGCTTTACATAATTGTACTAAATACTTATTGTAACTTAAGCTGATTATTTTATTGTTAACAGGCACCGATTGACATACAATTACAGTTATCGACAAAGATGGAAAACTTGAAATATAAGATATCTATCTTTCGCTAAGAAGAACAAAATTACAATTTAAATGGAAATCCTGTAAATAGTTAGTATTGAATTTAGTGGATCGACGCAAGACGTAACACTGCGCAACAATATGATGTAAAACAACGAAGAAGACGCAAAACGCAAAACTGGCGAATAAAGTAATATATACACAAAACAATAAACTTGAAAAAAAAATTATAAAATTCGTAACAAATAAAATTCTAAACTATTTTCTATTTTAAAAATATTCTTTAGACTTGCAACACATATTCTGCAATAAACAAAACCATCTCACATTACACATGATTTTTTTTATTACATAGAATCTATATCTAAAAGTGCACAAAACTGCTTTACATTCAAATATACTCTATAATTTGGTTTTTTAACTCTATAATTTGGTTGTTAGTGGACCGTCTCATTATGTGCCATTCTGTTTGTCGTATCTGAAAGACTAGAATAAAGAATATTTTATACATCACTTAATCATATAATAAATTATCATATATATTCTATATGTGATAATTCAGAAAGATTAAACAGATATCAATTGATTAAATTACGGTCTTTTCCAACACTAAAAAAGATTAAAAAAAAAAACTAAAAATAAAAACTATAGGCATTTAAACGATAGAATCTATAAATGACGTAAATATACTGCCAAAATTGAATTAGTTATTTGCTTTTTAAGAGACTTCTGCATTCAGACAAACACTGCAATAGTATCAATCAATATCTGTTTCATAAATTATCATGTGGATTTTGTCGATCGCAGAAACTTTCAAACCGCAGTTAGTTTAAGTCAATGACAGTTTTGGCAGTATTATTCACGTGAGGTTTATTTCAAAATATGATCAAATTTTATTTATCATTTGTTGGTATTTTAGCTAGTATTTACTTCAAAAAATGACAGAAAAAAGCAAAAAAATAAATCTTTTTGAATATCAACAAAATAAATTGAAATAAAACATATATAGCATTAATTTCATTAAATTATAATATTTTTATTTATTATTGACAATAGCAAATATAAAAGAAATAAACTCTGTTAAGATAAATCAGTAAAAATTTTACTGATTTAGTGAGAGATACTCAAACAGCACAGAAAGACTAAAAAATTAAATATATGTTTAAAAGATGTTTAAAAAACAATAAGACGTTTTAAAGTCGTCTTTTAGTCGTCTTTTAGTGACATGTGTTGGCTGAATTAGTTCCACTGAAAATGCGTTAAAATTTTGCTGATTTAATCAATGACAGTTTCATTGGAAATCAGTGACAATGTCATTAATATGATAGTTTTACGATAACTATTCTAAGAAGATAGTTTTACAATAACTGTTCTAAAAGTCTCAGGAGCTGAAGTGACAGGACGTCTGCTTGATAATCAAAGGATTTCAAGTTCGAGTTCAGTCACAATGATTCCTGGAGCAATGAGTTTTTTCTACGAATTAATATTAAGACAACATAGAGAATAATAAAAAAAACTTTAAGATATTAATCATAAAATAATAACCATTTTTTTATATTATAAATTTTAGTATTAATATGTACTAATTGATGCAGTGAATGTTTATTGATTTGCACATTAATGTTTCAACTGAATGAATTTGTGAAACTATTGAGATTTTCTTGTTATACTATTTATAGACTATTTAAATCAGTAATAATTACTAATAAATATTTATACTAATTTTCAGTGCAACATTGATTTTATTTAAGAGAGTACATAATATAAATTTAAATCTATTTGCTTATATGATTAAAACTAACAATGATTATATCTAATTTATTATCTTCTTAAACATTACATTATTTTATTACATATTAAGTTACTAAATTACAATAAATCTGTTTTCTATTTACATTCAAATTCAGTAGATACATATCCCACACAGACGTAATCAAGATAGCACAGAAAAGCTAATCTAGACAGCATGTGTGTTTAAAAAAAGGTTAAAACACTTAAAAACTTATTATTTTTCAGATATCTTTAAACTGTTTTTTCCCAAAATATTTTCAAATCGTCTTTTAGTATTTCAGAGATATGTGCCATTTGAGAACGTTTACTGGACGTCCATAACTCCATGTGCCGATTATGTAGAATGTTCTATGTGGATATGTATCATCAATCGAAAAATAATACTCTACTCTGATCGAGGTAGAAACAACATTTCGTAGAGGGAACATTACGCAAAAAATAATACTCTATTCTGATCGAGGTAGAAACAACATTTCGTAGAGGGAACATTACGCAAAGTTATTTTATAATAACATACACTTGTCTTCATATGTTACCATTATTTCCTCATCTTCATTATCACATGTCGCAATCAATATCAGTATCATTTATAAAGTTTTTTAAAACATTTAATCTTTTGTTTTTTTGTTGTAGAACACTATCACACATAACATACGATCTCCTTGTCAATATTACCAAATTTGCCATTTTCTCTTAAATGTTATTATTATTGTCAAATATTTTTGATCGTTAGTATTAATTATTAAAATTAGCGTTTTCTGACTTGCGATTATCGCCATTTAAATGATATTTCCCATCATTAAGAATTTAATCGGTCTAGTTCGTTATTGCACGTATTCTTCAATATAACTCAAGGTTGTTTTTACCCATGACTCTCTCTCTCTCTCTCTCTCTCTCTCTCTCTCTCTCTCCTTTTTTTTCTCCCTTTTTTTTCTCGTCGTCGGTGTAATATCTTTCCACTTCGCTCGCCATCCGCTCCGATGTCTTTTCTCTGCTGAGGCTTCCTTGTCATTGGTAATCGTTATTTTATTTTCTTTGCTCGTTGATTTTTCCACCGCGGAAACATTCAAGATACCATTGACGTTGATATCGAACGTAACTCTTGAAAAGAAGACAGAGAGAAAGAGGAGACAAAAAATCTCATGAAAGAAAAAATCGTACCCTTTTCTCGCTCGATTTCCAGCTTCTCTCTATGTCAATCGTTCGTCGGCCATGTGCTTTCGATTTCCTTCGTTCTGTTCGCCGACCAGCATTCGGATGCTTATCCGAACAGTCTGACAATTCCAATAGAGTTTCTTCCGATTCGTGCGCCGATGGCAACCGGCAGAAAAGAGATCTCGAGACATGAGTCGCCCACTCTGCCCCGCTGTTATCCTTTGAAACGACCTATACATTCTCGCGCTCGAGAAGACTCCTCTTTTTCCTATTTTTTTTCTCTCGTTGCAAGAATTGCGTTTCGGTACAGTCTATTCCCGGGCCTATTGCCTCGTAGGATTGTTTTCTTATCTCCAATGTTGATCGTCGGAAACGTTTATTAGCGGTTTTTGAGCCTTCGGAGGGCCTCCATCTTTTAATTACCGATCGGCAATCGTTAGAGCAGTCAACCGCGACGAAACAAGACGTTGCTGCAGGCGAGGCTCGCGAAGAAAACTACCGCTTCTTTGGAGAGACAAAAAGCGACGCGAAAGAAAGTGATTTAAGGTTTAAATATATATAACGTCCCGCGCGATTCGCTGTTATTTGTCATTGTTTTGCTTCTACAAAGACGATAATTGAATCATTAAAGAACAGCATATGCTACGACATAAGATAGTCTTTCGGGAGTGCATATTGATTCTGTTATCTACATTAACGAATCTTTATCGAGTCGACCCTCATATTTTTTCACCATCCTTTGCAGTGGCACGCGTGGTGGTCTTTTCTAGCGGAACAAAGGACGAGCACTTGGAAATTAAATCGAATTTTAAATGTTTTGTCATCAAATGTAAACTCTCCGTGTTATGTCAAGTGTTATCAAGAAATTGAGTCAACAAATGCTAATTTACCTGATTAAGCGACGAGTCGTTTTTATCGCGGCGTGTCTTTGAAGTACCAGCTCGAGTTGCCACAAGCATAATTTATTACGTGCGAGATTAACTATAATCTATAGTAGATTATAGTTAAATTTTAATGCGCAGTATTTTCTTTCGTAGAATCCACCTGTACAAATTTCATCAATTTTTATTTTATCATTGTTTTCACAAAGATAAACGCATAAAATTAATAATAAAACAAATTTTCCCTTTATAGAAATATTTCATAGTAAAAAACAAAAGATCCCTTCTGAAGTCGTGGAGGGAAGAACCAATCGTTTAATCCCAACGGGAAAGTGTCCTTCTCATAGGACACTCTCCATACATGAAACATCCTCGTGTCGGTAACAGTGCCAAATTCCTACATTTCTGTGCTTCCGTCAAGTCCAACCCATGATGGTTACACGCGACTAATCACACGAAATTGCATGCACGCTGCAATTTGCACGGAAAAGTAGAGAATTCCGATCGACGTGATCCGTTCCGGCAACAGGGACGCAGATCTTCGAAAAGCGATGAAAAATTATGCAGAGATTTGTGTTTCTTAATTCTTCGCTCTTATTAATTGTACGTTACGTAAAATGCAACGCAGTGCGATACGATTTTCTCGACCGTTAACGATGACCTCCCGCTTTGACATGACGGGAGACACGAACAAATAGTACTTCGAAATTGATACTGTTGCTAATTTTGCAGCCGCTGTCATTGCGGACCTGAAATTTTGGAGAGCTACGACTTGATCGTTGAATCACAGTTCCGTTGTTTCGTAACATAACCGGCGTTGTCTATTGTCCTGTCAATTTCGGGCCTTCGCCATTCCGAACGTCATAGGGTAACTATGAATTATACAGAAACTCGAGCCGATCGATATATTTCGCACTCATCTCGGTTAAATCGATTTCCTGCTTACGATTGCATTGCACAGATTACTGTTATTGTTAAAGATACGGTATAAACTTATTTTTTATTTACTTAAAAGATAAAATGTATGTATATTCTAATATTTAATATGTTAGCTCCGGTATATCTTGCCAATGCTATTTGCGTTGCGAACAATATAACATGTATACAATATACACTTTGTAATTATTATATATTTGATTAACAATTAATGCAACAAACACACATACGGAGGCTTGATTAAAATGTTGATTGCCACGCCGGTGGCCAATTGCACGATGCTTTGTAGTGGAAAGCAAAATAAATGTAAATATGTATTAACTTTAACAACTTGCGTAAAAAAATGACAATTTTGAAAACGGAACGAACAGATTTCATATGAATCATACATAAATTCGTTGACTTTTTCGCTATAATCTAGAGAGGTCTGGAGTCTGTGATGTTCATGACCAGCGTCGTGTATCATCAAATGAAGGGCAACCAATCGCACGACCTATCCTTTTTTTTTTATGACGTTATAATAAAGTTTTGGTCGATCGTTTTTTTCGCTTTCGATGATAACGAGAGAGTGTTTTACGATCTTTCATTCTTTCTCGTTATCGATTGCTGATTCAGTTTTCTTGCTCCTGCAAAATTCGACGCGGAGTACAATCTGCTTGGAATTAAATCTGCAGCAGTAACTTTCGCTAACTAAATTTTTACAAATATAGCATTGAAATCTGCGATAGTTTTACAATATCTTCTGATGCTCTTTGAAATAATTTGAAAACATAAATTAATTACAAACTCAAACTTCAAATTTTAATTATATTAAATAATAAATTTGTTTTGATATAATGTGATTTGTGTAATTTTGAAAATTGTTATGCAAGATCGCCAAACTTCAGCAGTTGTTTTAATGAAGGGACATTCCTCCGGATAATATATCCTGCGATCAAGATTGAAAGGAAACGGCGTAGCTTTGTCTCGTGTCCATCGAGCCTTCTTACTTATCTTGGACGCCAACGGGAGAATGTAGCCGATCGATTATCGCTTAACCGAGTTAATTCGGGACCGTGTATCGTTTAAGATACGAGTACCCGGACGTAGGTAGAAGGTCCGCCCTAAACTGATCCGTCGTACTTGTCGCGCGGTGGATTTTAACGAGACGCGTCGCCGGAACGATAAATTTCAGCTACGTAGAAAACAATAAACAGCTTCGTGTCTCTTAATAATTCCCTTACTTTGATGTGACATCAGCACGCGCGCAGATGAGACAGAAGATGTGAGAAGGAAAGGTATTGCACGAAAAAGTAGAGAAACGGTCTGATAAATTTTGCCTCTTCTTTCTACTTTCTAGAAACCGATGCGAGATGCGTATATAAGTGGTGTATATCGGGAGTGAACGGAGACAATCGAATCAAATATCGAGATTGAATCGCGAAAGAGGCATGGCGGCTCCTCGTAAATATATATGGTATGTCGTCAGGCCGGTAAACAAGAGTGCAGGAAGCCAGTACAAGCCGCGCTTCCGCGCCGCACGTCCGCGGAATACATACACAAACGCACCGTGAAAGCGGAAGCGGTCGACGGTCGTGATCGCGCTATCGACCGGGATTTAAGTTCGGGATTTATCGTTCCGCGAAAAGAGAGATGAACAGAAGGTTCCGACGAAAAGGATGACACGGGAGAGAGAGAGCTGCGTGTGTTGGCGCGCAGGAGAAAGCGCAGAGAAATAGAGAGAAGATAGAGCGATAGAGAATCGGAGAGAGAAATATATAGAGAAAAAGAGATAGAGAAGCGAAAAGCTCTGACCGAAACCTTCGAATTCTTGTTTCTCCCCGCGATTTCTGGCCGCGATTCAACGAGCGATTTCCCGAATCTGAGACTACCGGCCACCGATTTCGTAGTCGGTCGCTTTTGAACGAGATCGCACACAGACGAAAACGAGCAATAAAATAACACACGTTCAGTTTTTTTTTTTTTTTTTTTTTTTTTTTTTTTCTTAGCAAATCGCGCGAGACCGCGCGAAGCGATATAAATCCCGAAACGCTTTCAAACACAAGTTATTCTTAGATATTCAACGTAATATCCACTCGAACGCGTCGCCCGGGCGGGTTTACGCGGTAATTCGACGATGATAATGTCGCGATAAAATGAAATCGGTCTATACGGCTTTTATAACAGGTTTTAGACGCGGCCGAGGCGATAGTCGCGCGCGGCAGTTGCCGTTCCTCTTCTCTGCCGCAAGGAGAATCGACTGGAAGTCGCGGCTAAGATAAAGTGGATACGGCATGATTTTCCGTGGCGTACAAAACCGCGAGCACATTCTCCATTCCGCTTTCGCCGTATCCTCCGAGGAAATATAACTCGGAGCCCGAAATAAGCCCGAGTTGACGTAACGTTCGCCGCTATATTGCGCGTTCGAATCAAGCGTCAACCTTTAAAACGACATGTACGGCACAACACATCTAACACGATATTCATGAAATCCGATGTGGCCCTCAATGAGATGGCTCATGCTTTGAAAAATAAACGAAAGCCACAAAAACAAGCGCGCGCGAGAGCGAATTTATACGGCACGTTTTTTTTTTTTTCTATCGCAATATCTTCTATTTTTTTCACGTAAGAAAACACATGAATTTTTAGCCGAACACAGCAGCGTCAGTTAATTCTTTTACGTGTCTGTCTCTTATCGCGCACTCGCGATAAAAATTCCGAGCTAATCCGAAAGCGTATCTTATTGCTAACGAGAAGACGAATTAAAGATGTGTAGACAAAAGCTCGATCTGCGCGTATATTTGCAGCGTGTTATTTCAAATATTTTATAAGTCTGTCGATCGACTGATACATCGCTTTGTATTCGAGCGATCTCCGTCGACGATCTCTCAATTTTCCACTGAGCATTTTATTATCTGTTAAAATCGATCACGTCACACGTAAATCGTGCGAACACCGTTTCTCAAACTCATTTTTCTGAAAAATCGCACGCGACCTCTGAATTATCTCGAGATAAAGAAGCATTGCCACATGTATCGTCTCTTGACCGCAGACCGAGAAATCGCGGAAGCGATTAAAATTGCAACATCAAGACCACACTGTGAACCAAATTGCTTTGTACTCGGGCATAGTTGCATAGACTAAGTAACTGTTGTTACGAATCCCTGTTTCATTAGAATCGCGAAATGAAAGCAGAATAGCTGTCGCTTGCAGACTCTTACTCGGCTACACGCGATGCGGATAGTTAACCGCTCGTGGGCGAAAAGCCCCGGCATTTATTATATTCCATAAGCTACGCGAGAGTAAATTAAAGCTCATCAAGAGGACCTACGGTGACGGCAAAAGACCTTCCCTTATATACTTACTCCGCTTCAGCAGTCATCTCGCGATAAAATGAGAGAACGCTGCTATGCCACAGAGCGAATATGTAGCGAGATTATCGTACACGTGGACCACACCGGTGCAATGTGCGCGCTTCGCCCGTTCAAAGAAACTTTAATCTCCCGACCGTAACGTGTCTGAAGAAACGTGTCAGCAGTTCCCCGAGACGGGGGCGCGTTGTGAGACGAGACGATGCGCCCGAATAAACTCTCCTGTCATCGGATGTTCGGATGTGCCTAGACTCGTTCTTGCGACCCGCGAGCATTGCCGACAAGCGAATCCGTGAGACGTGAGGAAGCATGCCACGCTATTAATTTATGCATCGAGTGCAGGTATCCGCGAGCACGTTCTTCGTGGCGGCACCTTAATGGAGCATCGGTTATCGGCAAAATTTCCAATAAGAGATTCGAGGTCTTCCCCCCCTAACCGTTCGTCCTCCGTGGATTCCGAAGATGCTCCTCTCGATGCGATCGTGTCACGTACGTATCTTTCGAGGACAGTTTTGTGGCGCTCGGAGCAGCGCTGTTCGGAGCAGCGCGCGGATAATGTAATGCTCCAATAAAAATGCAGAGTGCGACGCTATTTCGGGCTACCGGAAGACGCTCGCACATGTCGGAACGAGCCCGCGCAAATGCAAGAGCAATAGACGAGGAGAAAGAGAGAGAGAGAGAGAGAGAGAGAGAGAGAGTCTCAAAGCCGCGTTTTTGAATTGAATCTTCGGAAAAGCGCTCGCGAAAAGTGGCTGGAAAATAAGCATCACAAGTGCCAGTAGATCGCCATGCTCGCCGTTTCGCTGCATTCATGGACATCAGTGCGAGCAAAACATATTGCAATGTTGAAGGATAAATACTTTAATCTGACATTCAACAACATGTAAAAAATGAAAATCTGCAGATCCTACACGGAAATCAGATTAGAAGAAACAACAAATCTATTTTCGTGCGTGACGTTAGGGGAATATATTTAATACCGACATAAATATATGCAAATTCACGCATCTATAATATCAAGGATGACACGTCACCGATGTATACATATTCAAATGTATTCTTAACGATTCGCAAGAGTTGGAAAAAATTTATTTATGGTTACGATATCAGCGTTGAATCATTCGCACAGAAACAAAAAAGTCTAGACTACGAAGAGAAAGATAAGGAATTCCGCTTGCATTCTCGAGCCGTCTGCGGCAGCTAGACTCATTAAATACCGGTGGACAAGCGGATAGTAATAGGACGTCCAGAGTCGACTTTATATTCGCGATGCAAAAATGCCCGGCGAGGGACATTATAAGCGCACGGAAAATGCGGTTAATGTCGACCGTATACATTCGTGTGCTCGCGGAACCAACAACTCGCTGCTGCAGTTGTCAGATGACAACACGACTAAATATGCACAATTGCAAACTGGCAAATCAGAAGTCGCACAGTTGCATAAATCAAAACAGTTTCTCAGACCTTATGTTATTCGAAACTTTGCCGTTCAGAAACTGCGCGCGCGTGCGTTTTGCTCGTATGTTATTATATTCACTCCGCGCTGATATAACGAGGCGCGCGAGGCGCTCACAAAAGCGCGGTCGTGATAAAGAGAACGACAAGCGAGAAATGCTCTCGGAAAGAGGAGGCGACGCGGCGTGTTACTTGGTTACGGCTGCCGAAGATGAATACAGAGCGAAGAGAAGAGGCCTCTTGGATGAACCGCGTTTACTTGTCTCAGTCCTCCTTTAATTAACATCGATTAAATGCGAAAATCATCCGACTGTGTTCCAACAAATTTCTCTGTGAATCTTGCTTTTAAATGTTCGCTCCCACTCTTTTGATCCTTGAGTATTTTGCCAATTTTACAAGTAAGAATACAGGGTAAAAATAAGTCACAAAAAAAAACTCTTGTTTTTGTTTCATCATTATCTTTTATTTATCAAAGTGTTTTACATATTCTTACTCCCACGTATAATTGTGTTCTCAGTTGGTACAGCAGACGGATACTCTCATCCAGTACTTTCATCATATCGTCCGACTACAGGATTATCCCGGCAAAATCGCTCGTAGCTGCGGTCTGTGCGGGACGTGCAGAATTTATAACTTTAATATCGGCAATAGAGTGTGGAGCATTACCCTCTTTCCTTTTCTCCTGGTCGACAAAGTTGAACCGCGATTTTCTATCAATCGACGAAAATAATCAAGAGTTATAAACCGTCGTCGTGTGCTCGCGAGCGTCGTGTGCCCCGACGAATGATGAAAACTCGATCGTATCCAGAAACCGCGAACGGTTTCTTCGATACGACGACGGGAAGCAATAACGACGTCGTACTTGTATGTATATATGTATTTTTGCCCGACGAAAGCGGCGGCCATTCCGCGATCGCGAAACGCAATCAACCGCCTTGCCATCGGTTCGAATCGAGCGCGAGTCCGTGCAGACGACAGGTCGCGCCATTAGAATGCGGTTCCGTTGTTGTGCATAATCGATCACGTCGTAAGAACTTATCTATTTGTGACGCGAACTAAAGCGCGCCATTCATTAAAATTGTTGAGCCGAACGGCTCGTTGAGTTAATAACCAGTCTCTCTCTCTCTCTCTCTCTCTCTCTCCGTTCGCGAACTCACTTTTTCATTCCGTAAAAAAAAAAAAAAAAGCAGTTAAATCACAGCGAGGCGTTATTCTCTCTTAGTTAGCGGACGCAATCATTAAATGTTTACCGTACTAGTGCGAACCGTCGTCACGGTTCACCAGCTGAGAACACGGAACAGTAGGTACGAAACTTTCTATCCTTATCTTTCCGCGTCACTTGACAACGACGACGTCATGTTGCGTAATTAAAGACGGCGTTTTGAGAGAGCGTATTGTAACGTGTTCTTCGACCCTCCCCGGTAATAGCGCGATATCCAATCTTCACGTATCGCGGAATAGTTGAAGCCTCGCGCGCGCGGCTGCTCGCCTTGAGCGATTCGGATTGCGTTAATTAACGAGACGGGAAGTTACAGAGCGAAAGGAGAGAGAAAGAGATAGATAGAGATGGAGAGATAGAGAGAGAGAGAGAGAGAGAGAGAGAGAGAGAGAGAGAGAGAGAGAGAGAGAGAGAGAGAGAGAGAGAGCATGCGTCGAATCGTTCCGTAGAAACGCTTTGCGCTACGCCAGAAGCTGCAGCTCCCTTAATTCGCGCGATTCTGTCCAGTTTCGGGTATTACAAAGTTACGTACGTATGTACGACAACGTATATCCTTACTACACATCTCCGCGTGCATCTAAGTAGAAATACGCGCGGTAGAGACGCGTACTTCCCATGATTCATCTCATTTACAGGGAAACCAGATCCTCCGGTACAATGCGCCGCCGCTGCACGCGACAACTCGGCGTGCATTCGTTCGTAATTAATTACACGCGCGTGCACCGTTTCTGCGACAAAGTGCAGGATACCCCCCTCCTCCCTCCCACTTGACGTGTCTCATCCACCTGCGCGCACCTTCTATCCGCGCTCTAACACGCGATTTCGCGCCAATCGCCGGGAAATAATCAAGACGCGTTCAATGACAGGCGTGCATATTTAATTCCGCCTCCTGATGGAGTGTCATTAGCGAGTGTTTGATGCAGCGCGATTACTTTGACGGCCGCCGCAGACTCTCGATCACCTGCATTATACACGCAGCTTCCGCTACTTTCCGCACGAAACGATCGTTGACGCACGATATTAGTCGGCCTACATGAAACTCGCGAATATGTAATTATGAAAAAATGTCGGAATGCGAAGCATGTGGGCTGCCGTGTGGCTGCCGGCGAGCGAATCGGAGAGAGGATGCGAACGATTACTAATAAACTTGACGAGAATAATGAGCACGCGGACATGGGATTTTTCATCAGCGCGTAACGTTTGAAAAATAGCGATCTCCCAACAAGGTTGTGCCAAATAAACATTTGCAATAGCGCTTGTTTTTCCGCCGTGTATTTTGCCGTAATTTTTTCTTCTTAACGCGAGCGTCGCGTAAATTTGATAATTTTTCTACATAATTATCATCACTGTGTGTGAATTAAGAAGAGAATAGTATGAAATTATGAAGTTTCGTCTCTTAAAGCGTGTATTAAATATTAGTTGTAGAATTTCTTACACAACTTGTTTTACGTCGTATGTTTAACATGTACTCCACTTCTATTATATTATGTTGTCTTGCCGTGTTATACATATTTAGTTAGTTAAAATTAAATAATCGGAATAGAGGAAGAGTATACTGAGAGAGAGAAAGAGAGAGAGAGAGGGAGAGAGAGAGAGAAGAAATCATCACGAAAAAGTTGTGCATATGCTGCGTTTGTAAAAATAAAAATTGCATTAAAGCTTAATATTTTTATGCGTATGCCGGCGAGTCAACAACGCAAATGTTCCGCAAAGAAAGTGACCACTGGCGAGTGTTTGTCACGCAATTAAATATGCTCGGGGGAGGCGGAACATATTTTTGTCAATATTTATGCCGCGCCACGCGCGCAATAAAAAATGTGAGTTTGCTCCTGAAGGAATACGGAAGAGAGCAAGGAAGAGGGGCGCAACGAGAGCAGTAAAAAAACGGATAAAGTTACTGTACAGCTACTGAAATAAATGTCACGAGTTAGTTACTGCCCGCGAAGTATATACGTACATATACACACACAGGATATACAGAAAGAAAGAGAGAGAGAGAGAGAAAGAGAGACACACGTAGTCGTTGTTCGGTGTGGCGGAAACTTACCATACCGCATTAATTCATCTTTCTCTTTACTTTTGCTCCTCCGCCGTGTAATTTATATCACGCTTTATATAAACCTTTGTATTCCGTGATTGTGACACTTGTTTAATAGCATTTACATATATTTGTAATCACGTGTGTCAGACATGTTTTTTCCGAGAGCCGCAACGTAATTACTCATTAATAATCATCACTGCTCGACTGCGCAACGCAACGAAAAAAAAAGCTCTGAAAAATTACCCACTTATCCAGAAGAAGTCACGGTATGCAACCTCTGCGAAAAAGCGACTCTCAATTATAAAAGATAAGATTACGAGTGATTTTCTAATTACTTCGTTTGAAAGATTTCAATTGCTAATTGCGCAAAAGCAGAATTGCAGAAATTTTCTCATATATCGCGTATCTCGAAAATCGGATTTTCGCGTATCTTCCATCATTGTTCTGTACGCCGCTTATTTTCCATGCTCCCTCTCTCTCTCTCTCTCTCTCTCTCGTTCTGTACGTATATTTCCGCGCACGAATCTTCCGATGCGTATGTAATAATAACGTTGGTTTAACGGTGATAAAGCTAAGCTGAAGCACGAGGGCGGGCTCGTTTTAGTCGCGAAATCCTCCACGCAGGGTTTCTCGTTTCCTCTTCTTGTTTCCGTCTCTCCCTTTGCCCGACCCTTCAACAACCCCTGCCGCATGCCGCGCTCTTTCTCATTTTACAACGCTCACAAGATACTACTGTAGCGGGATCGATACGCGAGCACGTAGCGGCACGTTAACCGGCGCTGCGTGGTCCCGTTAATGTCCTCCGGGCAATTAGCGTAGTGCTCCTAATTAAAAACGCTCCGCGGTCTAACCGGATGGCTGGACCCGTGTGCATGTGCATCTCGCAACCCGATGTGAACACAGCGCCGCTCTCTTTGCAGGTGCGAACGCGTGTATATCCGCGACTCTTTCATTCTACCCTTGCAAAAGTTGCGTCCCCAAAGCGCTAACCATACACTCGTTACATTTATACTTTTTGACACGCGGTATTATACGAACAGCGAATCACGGAATAGCGTGTGAAGGGAGGAAATGAACTTCCATTATGGTGTCGCTGCAAATAACGATAGAGCGAGACGAAAACTTTGCAAAAAACAAAAGGAGTTTGCGCGATGAAACGAATTTATTTTAGATGCCGAGCTAAAAGTCCGGGAGGTAACACGAGCAAAAGAAGGTGACAGAGAGAAAAATCTCGCCGTAATTGCTAATCGCGCCGTTTCAATGCCGCGCGTGCGCGATTAAAGAACTTTTCCGAGGGAAACGTTATTAAATTCTGAGAGGAGACCGACGTCGGAGATATTCTCAAGATGAATCCTGAGCGACTTGACAGTGACAGAAAGTTTTGCGTGTTCTCTCTCTCTCTCCCTCTCTCTATCTCTCTCTCTTCTTTTTCTCTCCCGCTGCTCGAGAGAAGAGCGGATTATTATATCGTAGATTACTCCCGTTTAATGAAGCAATTTCAACGTGTTTAATTAACTCCACTTAAATATTCAGATCTGCAGGTCCGTTAAAAATGCGTCTTCCGCCTCGTCATTATCGCGCGCAATGAGCGTCTCTCACCACTCCATCACATGTGTTTCTTCGTCTTTAAAATTTCACTTATCTCTCTTAATATGAAGTGTATCGCGTTAAATCTTATCCCGCGACGTTATATTGCCGCGGTTAGCGATTAAAACAGTGAGTTTGAGTCGCTCGATTACAAAGTGAGATAAGAAGACAAGCGTGAACACGTCGTAAAAAAAAAAAAAAAAAAGCGCCGTTTGCACGGAGCTATAAACAACGCGGTTCGTTAAGGTGACTGTGCAATTCAATCTGCGAGTTATCCGCGGATTTCTTTTCTCTCGGACTTGATTTAGGTAACGACGTCCGGCTCATTCGGATTGACGATGTAATCTCGCCAAGTGATGCAACCTCTATAGGTTAGGTTATATAATTCGCGCGAGATCAATACGGGAGCATGCAAGAGCCAATATTAACGATCTCCGAAATATGCCGGTAAATATTTGACGACTATACCCCGCTTGGCTCAAGGATATCGTGCGCATACACACAATGTGCGTGTGTGCAATATGTGCGCGCACGTGTGTGTTTGGACCTCGGGTCCGCTTGTGTTATGTACGTAGCGTGCGATCGGCTTTTGGCGCCTCCACGTCAGAACAGCGAATGTCCACACAGTCGATTTGAACCGCCAGGAGCGATTTCACCGAGCGTAATTGATTCATAGCGATTATGCCATCCTCGAGGAAACTGGAACAGTTTTGAGCAAACGTTCCACGTTAATCGGATGTTTGCGTCGCGAATGCGTGTGTAAACAAAATATTTGATACATTCGGAATAAAAAACATCTGGTCGCTATCAAATAAAATCTATAAATAATAATCTGAGTATCTACGTAAAAAAAAAATATTTATCCACATTTTTTTTCATACGCATGTATTTTTTTCTTGACTTGAAATGCGACATGTAAGAGCGAACGCAAGACGTTCAGCACATCCGTGATATCACTTTGACCAGAGGAGGAAACCGCGTTTCCGCGTAGAAATCAACGCGGGAGAGAAGAGCGATTCGCATGGCAAAAAAAACTTCAACGTATAAAAATATTTATGACAGACAAATCGGAAGAAATAAATGGTTTAAAAAAAATTAAAGTCGTAATTTTTTATGACACATTTAATTGCATCATTAAGAATTAAAATTAAGATCTACGGTCATCAAAAATTTCTGTTTTGCAGAGCATTCGCATTTTCATGGATATACGTGTTCGAGAAAATTACCATAGACGCGACTTTTCTGTGGTTTGTGCGTTAGATTTAACCGGGAGAAACGACGTCACGGGCGATATCTCGCTTGGGAGAAATAAAGACTGCCCGAGACGGTCGAAACGCGAAGGCAGTCTCGTACCATTTCGGACGAACAAACGACCGAACGAAAGAAATTTGGCTAATATGCACGCCAAATTGAACCCATTCGCTCGTTTGTTCCTGCAAGAACACACTAACTCCGAATTCTCCTCGCCCATTCGTTTATTCGCCTGCATATATATAGCGTGCGCGATTCCGCCTTAAGAAAATTCTCTTCTGCTACACGCCGCCGGTTTACGAGGCATCCGAGTTTCTTCGTGTATCCGCGCTCGGGTCAAGAGACATGAATGGAATTGCAGTTACGTAACTGCGATCGCGCCGCTGTCTGTATGCATGCAATTAATTTGAAGTATTATATCGAGTCGTATACAATTAAGGAAACACGTAGATGTGTAGTAGAGAAAACAGAGGAGAGAAACAGCGAGAGAGAAATGCTCTAATAAATAAACTTGCGGATAACTCATAAAAACATCGGCAGAGATGCGTGAATTTTTTCATTTTTTTTTTTTTTAAACAAAAGCTCAGGTTTTTCTCAAGCTCATTAATGCCGATTAACTATGGACTATAATTATTAATTGTAATACTGAAGTTCGCGCGGTGAATCTTGGAAAAATATTTTTCTTTTGTAATTCTGTAGAATTTCACACTTCCACGAAGTTGCTTCCAAATTGTATTACAATTGTAAATATATTACATCAGCTGATCATCTTAAAAATGATATAAATAGAAAAAAACATTACAAAATTCTATATTATATACAAATACACAAAATTAAGGTTGACAGATCTTAGTGTTACATGTGTGTCAAGCTTTTCAAAATATTATAGCGAATTATTTATTATTTGATAAAGAGCGTAAAGAAGCAACGCTGCGACTTATTAATTAGCTGATAACTTTAGCTTTCGTTAAAAAAAGACACGTGGATCGCGTGCGCGCGTAATTTCCATCGCACTGTCGGCGGCTACGTAAACAGAGGTGTCTACTTACCTAATATCGCAACCGAGTATTCGAGCAATTAGCAATTACGGATCTTCCGAGCGATTGCCTAATAGAGCGGAATGTTATTGTTGGTAACCCGATGAAGGATGCGAGGCGCCGCAACGTTATATATACCACGTCGTCTTTCCGCGATTACCATACATGGTAATGACGCATTTATTTGCGCATGCCGATGTTTAATTGCACACACACTAATTCTGATAAACACTTACGCGTATTGTGTGTCGAACAGACTTAAACTTTGCATCTTCCGTAAATATGGAGCTTAATTTGACAGATATGCTTCCGAAGAGAAATGTAAAAAGAAAAATGTGTAAAAATGAATGTTTAAAATAAATAAATTAGTAAATCTATTAGTTGATAAACCTGTATCGTATTGATATTGTGATTTGTGTGCGTGTGTGTGCGTGTGCGTGCGTGTGTACGTGTGTGTGGTTTAACGCTTCTTCATTCCGATGTTTTGCCGAAGAATCGCAATTGATCGATAACCGATGCGTCATCGGTATGTCGCATACGAAGCGCAAACGGATAATTAGTATTTCGACGTGAACGACGAAATGGAGATTCTCATCGTGTGTATCTCGTACGTGAGAGTTCCGCGTGTCACGACAAACGCGAGTCTGTTTCGACGCGCCGGTTAACCCTACGCAACATCCTAACGGATCTATTTGCAAATTGGTTTTCCCTCGAAACGCGGCCGAGTTGTCCCAACGATAAACGCGCGGGGATACGCGTTCGACGGATGAACGACGTGCGTTTTGCTTGATTGGAAGCGCGGGCCATCGCACCACTCACAAGCGCGGGGATTGATGAAGAAGACGACGACGACGACGACGACGACGTCCGAGCAGGCGAATTTATTTCCCCGCATTGGCCGGCGTCACTTCGACACGTAACTCTGACGGGCGCTTGAAACACGCTATCGGAGTCACGTCCCCAAATGGTTGCCTTCACCTTGATTGCATTTGTTCCACCGGCCGACTACCGACGGTCGCGTTTCTCTGTAAATTTCTCTCTACCTGGAGAAACTGGTGTAATAAGCAATAAAACAGCGCACAGCTGGAGAGACGCGTTGGCGCGCGACAAATCCAATGAGACAGGATGGAAACGGCTGATGCCGTTTACGTATGTCGATCACATACACGTTTGCAAAACTGGCATTTACAATTGAGCACACGAGAGCACACCGTTGCTGGAAATCGACGGAGAGAAAACGACACCTACATGTTCGAGAGTTGTTTTTCACTGTTGCTGATAAAGCTATTCTATTAAACTTTTTTAATTCGTCTCTCTAATCTACTATACATCTTTTTTTTTTTATTTTTATGTTATATAAATGTTATATATTATGTTATATATTATGATGTTATATAAATTGTGTTATGCGAGTCTGTTTCATTGCCGGTTTTCCTCGACGAATGCCGAGGTTCTTCACGGTCTATCGCGCAAGAATGCTCGATGCCGTGCGCTAAGCAAATAAATACCCTTGATCGAAGAGGAACGTGCGAAAAGATGATTGGTTTCAATATCATTAGATATGGTTTTATAAAACGTGTGAGATCTCACGGTTACTATATATCGTGGAATAATTTACTCTACTTCATATGTTCGCGATTGTTACAAAATCTAATTGTAATTACAGCAAGTAGATAGTAGTCTGGCTTGTTTTTTTTTCTTTTAAAGAGCAACACATTACATTTCAAAAAATTATTTTGTTGTAAAATTTATTAAATTATTTTATACTGCATATAAGAAGTCTCTTTTATTTACATACGTAAATTGAAAAGTAATAAATTATCAAAAACTAATTTGATACGTGTTCACGATCATGTTTGGCACATACAGCGATATGGATGTAAATTTGACCGATTATGTAAACTATGATGATAATTAGTGAACTTTATAAATAATTATAATTAGATGTCACTTGCACACTCAGTAGTTAATGACATGCGTGTCTATAAACATTTAAATGCTGCGCACATTTACCATGCAAAATATACTATTCCAATTACTAAATGGCGATCTACAACGCGAATTACTTTGAAATATACCAATAATCTCTGCGAGCTGAACGCGAGGATTTAATGATATTATTACGCTATGCCGTAAACGACATTTAATCGTTAATAAAGATTAACATTTGATACATCGTCTTTCATGAAACCATAGTTGACCCACGACGATTCTCGCCTTACTCATGCCGGAAATATCAATGTCGATCGTCTGATATTCTATGACTTATGAATCATCGCCGGCGATAAAGGTGTCTTTGTGAAAGAAGATGACTCGATATAAAGAGTCTTTTAAAACCTTTTGATATCAAGTTTCAAGAATATGAATATGAACAAAAACAAAATCGCGGATCCAAATACTCGATCAAATTATAAAATAATAAACACAATGCACAGAAAATAATTTGTTTTCCTCAAATAAAAATTCGATTCGAGAAGAAATTGCGAAGCCGCGATGACATCACTCGACTAACCCCCCTCAAAAAAAAAAAAAAAAAAAAAAAAAAAAAAAAAGTTATTCTTAGCACACTTGCGTTACAGGTTTCTGTAGGTCATTCAGAAAATGCGCACCTATAAAAGCATGAATCAGCTTTACTACGGCTGCACATAACACATGTTTTGTTATATAACGGCGTTCTCACCGCTCCGAGCGATATTATCATATTAAAATACGGCGTGCGTATCCACGTGTGTCGATTTTTTATCGCGCTTACGACATCGGTACTTTACGCACGCGAGAAAGTAATGCGACACAGATTCGCGAAGATTGTGTTTATCTTTATTCGCGGTCTTTTTCTACGCTTTTATTACTGTCTTCACTTCTTCTTCTTCTTTAGCACGCGAATAAACGTAAATAATCATTGACTTTTTTGTCTCAAAAATTACGATACAACACGTTTAATCATTATTTGTAATTTGTAATGTTCCTTTTCGTCGGCAATTACGCGAGTGTGAATAGTTTTCGACCCGACGACGAAAACGCTGCAATATTGCGAACACGTCTCACACGAGCAAGAAAACATTATTTTCTATTCGTATATACCAGTGGCTTAATGATAACCGTTTGCGTATTGCTAAGAGAGCGTCGTTATCGTTACGGTGATTGTGATCCGTGTATACACGGTCGCTCCTGTAACACCTTCCAACCTCTTTTCCTATTCTTGCACCTCGTCTTCCGACGACGCGTATTACAATCGCGTAGAATCGTCGCCAAATTAGAAAAACAGACGAATCTTACTGACAAATATGAAAATATTTTCTCCACGTAAACAAAAGCGGAAATATTAATGTAAAATTTTTAATGCCGCAACAAATTCATTCCCGGCAGCACGCGAAAACGAATTTAGATACTTCTGCATAAATATAAATTAATTTTTTCTCTTCGAAAGATACGCGGAGGTAAAACGTTCGACTTTTTGTCCGACAACGTACAGTTCGAAAACATGGCAGTGCCAATATGTCGTCGGCTGGAAAAAATGTGTCAGTTTGCATACATTTTGTGGCATGTGCGTCGCATTGCATTCCGCGCGCGCAGCTGCGCACATATACGAATCCAAACAATCGTACGATCAGCAATCGCATATAGGCTTTCGTGTCTTATCGTGCGACGGTCTCGACACGTACAGGCTCCGAGATTAAGTCCGCTACTAAAAGTTTCTTACGGCTCACGCAGAAATGCCTTTGCCTCGTTCTGTTATCTCGCTATGTAGTTGGCTCGAGTAGCCATTATATTGTACGAGCGCCAATGATGTTCCGCATGTGTAGGTATTTGCACTCTTCAACAGCGCGCGGTAACAATACGCGAATGTTAACCAAATCTCGTTAGATTACCAATTGACGATTTTAAAATACCTATACGTGTATCATATGTATGTAAAACAATTAATGGACAAATATAAAAAAATGCGTGTCCGATTCGAAAGACAATCGTAACATCAAAATTCCTGAGACGCAATAGCTGACTCGCGTATATACGCAGCGTAGCTGTCGAAACCGGCAAGAAAATAATCAGAAAAAAATTTCGTATATTTTCGAGAAAAAAATGTTTCTTTATCGAGAATCACATTTGCGCCCATGGACATTCACAATTACAAGGTACTTTATTTTGTATACGTGCAGTGCGTATTCGCAACAATTTCGAGTTATAATTCACCTCGAGAAATAATACGCGCGTATAGAGGAGAGAGAGAGAGCCCACAGCGAGGTATTAACAGGCAACTAATGCGTTTGAAATACATTAAATCGCACTCATAATACCATGATATTTCTCACTATAGGTATAAAAGTCGACCGCGTGTAGTTTAGTCCACGTGTGCGTACGAATATTATATTCACCATGATTTTATAATCGAAGTACGTGACCAGTCATTCGGAATTATCGCGTGTGTATATCGACGCGATGCGTACAACAAAGCAATATCTTTTTAAAGCGGGGGAGCCTCATCGCGCCGCGCGCGCTAAGCTTCGCTCGGGAGGAACGAGAAATTCCCAGTCGAAAAATTGGTTCGAAAATTAAAACCGTCCCCCGTAAAATCCCTATATTATTTTCTTTCCGTCGTTTATGGCGTGGTTAACGAGGGTAGTTAATATAATAATTGCACGTGGAATTGCCTTAACAATGATGTCATTTGTTTTTTTTTTTTTTTTCGTGTATTTGGAAGACGAACAAGAGCAGATAACAAATCGCTCGAGAAACGTGCAGCATCAACTTTTAAGCCCGTTTCGTAGAAGTGCCCCTTGCGTTACGAGCGAGTCACAAATTATCGGCTTGTACACGTGCGACCTCGCGCGCAACACGAATTTTTGCGCAAGGATCTCACGCGATGCCTCGCCGTAATGGATATATTTCCCTCCATCAATACGACATTAGCATTCACGTTAAAATAATAATTTACCCGGCAAATTGCTGGTGTATATATAAGTTGCCGGTAATGATGATTTATATTGTTCCCGATGTCGTCCTACTGCTCTCTGCACCGGAGAGAATACGCTCGTTGGGAACGGAGCAATATAGAGAATGCGTGAAGGGTCGAAGGACTTCTCGCGAGACACAATGGATCAGAGAGCAGCCTGAGACGCGTAAAATCGCAGTGGCGTTGTTTTGCTCGTTATACAGCAAAACGAACACGGACGTAACAAAGAAATGCGACGCGAGCTACGAAGTGGGTCGCCAACATGTGTACGAGGAAAATATTGCAATCTCTGTTTTTTTTCTTTTTTTCCCCTTCCTCTCTCTTCCTTCTAGCGCGGTTACACCGCGTGACTGTGCGTACTGTACCGTCTAAGAATTACTCACCGGATGCTACGTGCGCCGCTCGACACCGCCGATTGCGCAATTGCATCGTTCAACGCGTATGTCTTATATGTGCAGCCGAGTGTATGTGTATACGCTCGCTCGAGCAGTCATTGTCGTTGTCTCGGCACTGCCATCATCATCATCATCATCATCATCATCATCATCATCATCATCATCATCATCATCATCATCGCCATCGTCGTTGTTGTTGTCGTCGCCGCCGCCGTCGTCGTCGTCGTCGTCGTTGTCGTCGTCGCTGCAACTCTCGCGAACGATCGTGACTCAATCGCGAAGGCACGTACGGCTACTAATTGGTCGTTTGCATGAGAAAAAGAGGTTTCCGGTGCCACACGGCCGTGCGAATCGAATCCACCACTCGGTGAATGGGGACCGACAAGGTCTCCTCCTCCGATGACGACGATATTTAATACGCAATCGTTCGTCAGGCATCTTGAGAAATTAAAAAACGATAACGCAGTTTTTCAAGGGTGCTCGTTGCTGAGAAACGTGACGTGGAATTGCGACACTTTTTGCACCTATGCGCAATTTATAGATACTTCGGTGGAAGGCGCGATCATAAAATATCTCCACTATAAAAAATGTATACGCATAATTTCGTGTGCGAGAAACAGCATTAAAAAAATATATCTCATTGTTAGAGATAGTTGAAAATGCGATAAAAGCGAATTTGAATATGTAAAATTCTATCACGCACATTTTCTCGGGACAGGCTTCGGCAAAGGTCACGAACGTGCGGATTTCGAAACGTGCTCTGTCAGCTCCGCGATTATTCTATTGTGACAGATGCGTAGGTGGATGATGCTAAACACTCAAATATTGAAATGAGCATGTCGTGTTGCACGTGCGTCTTTTCTTCAGATTTGTTATTAAAAATCAGACCGTTTCGTTGTATATTTGCACTAGTGGCGATGCCTACTTCGTTTACATTTCAGATAGATACGAGAATTTATTATTTTTGTCGCACTGGTGGGAGGCAAGTTTGAAAAATGAGCAACACGTGCGAATACAATTTTTACATGTTATACAGCGCGCAAATGATTCAGGTGCAAATTGATTCTCTGAATATTCCTCTCAATATGATATGATAAATGTATGAATAATGAAATAGTAAACACATAAATAAATATTCATCATTATCGCATTGTCTGTCCGAATCACGGAGCCGGCATTATTTTCGACGAGCGCAGATCCAGTAATTCTGTAATTTGCATGGTTTTAAATACAGAAAAGATCTACTTTTTATGCCAATTGTTATTCTCACGAATTCTCGACGAGGATAAACATAAAAAACATTTTCATATGTGTGTGCGTGCATGTCACTGAAAACATGAGCTCGTCAAAATTAATGCCGGTTGCAACACCTGACTCTTAAGATCGCTCAATCCCAAGGTTTTCAACTGACTAACCGTGCGTATATATTTTATATCGCCACGCACAGTCCGCGAGTTGCTTTCACAAATCGCGCACACACATACGCACACACGATCTATTTTAAAAAAGGTCCTCTCGGCTTTATTGTGTCCGTTTCATATTTATTATGTGACTAACATGCGTCGCCGCGACTTTCACGCATGAAATGATCGCGGAGTCGGAGCGGCGCGACGCGACACCTCGTGCATTGCGCAAGGAGAGACAATCTAGCACGTGACGTTCCGAATTCGCCGCGAAGCAACGGAAGGTTCCGCGCGGGAAACAAACGAGGTCGAGAGTGACCCGGCGAACGAACGCAAGAGGAGAACGACGCATTCGGCGCGGCCGAAATCGCGAACAACAACGAGGTTGAGCGCCGAGAATGTGAGCGCACGCGAGTGGCATATTTCTCGCGCATTGTAGCAGCACCGCCGACGACGGTTGCAAAACAGGAAAATGCGTTACGCGTCTGACACTAATGTGATTTGCGGAACCCGGTAGACGAGGTGCGCGAGAGAAGAAGTGAAAGGGGGACCATGAGGAAAGAGAGAGAAACGAACAGACGGAATCGGATAGTGTACAACGGAGATGCAAAACAGCAAATTCGCGCCATTGTATTGTTCCGCCGACTGTGAAGAAACGTCGCGACAAAAAAGGTCACCGTAGGCAGACAAGCAGGTAGGTGAGTAGGTGGTCCGTTAACGCAATGTCCGAATTTCCTACCTGACTCTACTTTGACGTCGTATTGTCTCCACGGTGGAGATGCAACGCCGTGAGAATGACGAAGAATAGACGCAGAAGATAGCGTACGCGATGTACATAAATAGAAATCTAATTAAAGACTTGCTGGATTTGTGATTAAACTTGAAAGTTCTCATTGCAGTCTGAATTTTTAAACGATAAAAATTAACGCCTTATCCGACTTTCCGGCGTCAAGTTTTTCCAGCGACTATACTCGTTTTAATTTGATCTCTTTCTTTAATATAAGATTTCTCCTTCGATATCTTATTAATATTGCGAATAAATCATTCTATCGACACAATAAATAATTTATTTCTACCTTCTCGGTATCGATACTTGAATAGTATATCGAAATATATCCAAGACATGGCTTCCTTACATAGATGCAAACCGCCGCAGCAGAATGCAGCGGATACAAACCGTGCGCGCACGTGCGAGCGCTACGTCTTCGTGTGTTTACACGTGTATGTGCACATGTGCGTCTCGGTCCCGCGTATGCACGAGAGTCGACGTTAACCGACGACCGTTTCGATATACACGGCACGTAGCGGCGATGTATCGCCTGATCGTGTTCCCAGTGCGACGAGGAAACTTTTCACAGCCCCCGATGGTGCTCCACCGAAAAACGCTCGACGAGACGTTAGCGTTGCAAGTACGTAACGGAATCTCGATGTTTTTCATCGGGGATACGGAAACGCCCTGAGATTCCTCTCTCCCTTTCCATTTGTGGCCCTTTCCCAAGGGCCATGGATTAAGGAAATTTCGTCCTGTATGTGGTTATTGCGAAAAAAAAAAAAAAAGAAAACAACGCGAATAAAAAAAAAGCATGTGAAAATCGATGCTTTTTCTTCATGCATCTTGATAGTTCTTTCTAGCATCTCCGT
The DNA here is from genome assembly GCA_014839585.1 of Pseudomyrmex concolor. Lineage (NCBI taxonomy): Eukaryota > Metazoa > Arthropoda > Insecta > Hymenoptera > Formicidae > Pseudomyrmex > Pseudomyrmex concolor. The sequence goes on from QVOB01023450.1 coordinate 147,080, forward strand.
ATTTGTTTCTTGATGACTGTTATAAATTACGTTGTATTAATTATGTTCTTTCAAGAATTATGTTCTCTCGTACTCTCTCTTCTAAACTTTATCTTCATTACATTCCATAACTGGTGATAAAGTTTTGTATAAAAGTTTTTGAAGTCTTCGAAGAATTCCAATTTTAAAAGTGTCTTATTATATTCTAAAATAGAGATGCGAGATATATTTAAACTCGTGCGAGAAATTTTTTTTTACATCACTATATTCATCGCAAAATGTGTGATTAAATTATAATTTTTTGTCGATCCGAAATTTCTAAAATTAATCTTCTTAAATCTAAAAAAAAAATCCTTAATCCTTTTTTATATCTCTTTAAATTTGAAAGCTTCACTTCTGCCTCTTACAAATTAAAATCCAGCTCTCGGAGTGGAATTGGCTTTATGAAAAATCGCAAGAGCCCGGACAATTCAGAGTGCACTCAACGTATCGCGCATGGAGCATCTATCCGCACCAATGCTTAATTAACGCCGATAACATGGACATACGCCGCGTCGAAGTGATTTTTAAATCTATATCGCTGTCGTATTCAGCCAGCAGCGATTTTCATGCAAAATTTAAACGATTTATACGCTTGTAAACAGTTGCGATTGGTTTTGACTGACGAGTACAACGTGTCTTGTCCTTCACAAGCTGTAATTATCTCTTTTTTACGCTATCCATTTTTTGCAAGGGTCAATTGTGGCAAAACGAGAAAAAGAGAGAGAAGATGTGTTTGTTTGTGTGTGTGTGTGTGTGTGTGTGTGTGTGTAAGAGAGAGAAAAAGAGAGAGCCGCAACGCATCCATTAATAAACCCGTTGGAAGTACTCCTCTCTCCTCCTTACGGAGGCGATAACGATCGCTCGTATATTCCGACCGCGATGAAAAATGGACGAGAGTGCAGACTGGTGCGTCTCGAAGCGGTCCCCGGAGGATTTGCGAGGGTGGGATTCAGTCGGCTCTCTTCGTGCGCCGGTATACGAGACGGGAGTATGGAATCTGCCGGAACCGGAAAGCGTGTCATCGTCTGCATATCAACGAACGGCGCGCATCGCGAGGTGGAGAAGAGTGCACGAGGGATGCGCTTTAATAGCGGCGCATTTCCAACCAGCGCCGTGTTGAAATAGCGCACAGCCTTGGTGTTCGTGCACACGTAGATGCGCGCGCGCGTGAGCGCGCACATCACCACCTTTCGTCTTCCTTAAACCTGATTCCGCGCAGAAAGACGAAGACGAAACGACGAGCATCGGCTAGCAATCGCTCCGCTTCATGCTCGGTTGGAGAGAACACAATCTTTTTTTCATTTAAGATACAAGATGCTCTTTGACGCGCGAAAAGCTGTCGATGTGCCTGCGACGCGACGCGACGACGCGGCAACTTAGCAATTCGAACGTCTATCCGAGAGGGACGCCTTTATCGTCGATCACACCCCGCGCGATATTACAGGATTCTTCGATGTTCTTCACAACGGGCGCTCATAGATGCCCGCTTCTATTATTCGCGCCGCGTTGCGCGATCGCGTGACTCAAAGGCATCTAAAATGCGCGCGAATCATGCGCGCGAATCCGACGCACGATATCGTATGGTCCAAAGTAGCGTCTTACGTATCGATGACACGACGCTCGCTGATATCGCGACGATACATAAAGCGACTTCTCTTATTGGGGTGACAAGATGCGTGCGCGCGCGCTATTTCAACGTCGTACCGTATGTCTTTACGGACCACTTCGAAGTGATTGAACCACGACGAAGGCCACGTCACCGGTCTCTATTCTATACTATCGCCGTCGAGTGTCGGATATGTCTATGTGCATCCATTGGCAGCACACCGAAGGGCAAAGTATAGCGAATGGGTCTCCTTCGAGCATGAATAGCTCGCATGTTGATTTTTATTGGCGCTCTCACGCGTATCTGCTCCGCGGCCTCGCTCACACGGAGTGCACTCTGTGTCCATTGTTAAGTAGATTTATACGATGTATTACTCCTCCTCTCCGTCTCCCGATAACTATCGGAAACCGCATCTGCGAAAGCTCCACGCTTATTGCCTCTCCATCTTCCTCACATTCCCCGCCTCTACGTTTCAGAGTTCGCGCATCTCTCGTTGCGATTCGCGTTACACTCTTGCATAAGCTTTCCTCGATCGTCGAACAGTTTCCTCGTGCTTCGCTATTTCGCGCGTTGCGCGCTCGCGTTCAACGGCGAGCACTTTTGGAAAATCGTTCGATTCGAGACTAGACACTTTCGGTTTCTCGAGAGCTATTCGTTCTCGCGCGCGAGAACTTCGCGAATATCAAATAGGAGGGAGCCAGAGATTGAAAAATCCCTGTGGTTGATCGTCGCACTTACGTGTAAGGTGCATCGTGCGCGCTTGTGAAAAATAATGGTTAAAAAAAATTGAATTTTTTTTGTTCAAAGATATTTCAAACAACTGCGTGGCAGTTGAAAAGCGAATGATAGAGTTTTTTCTTTTGCGTGTAATTTATTCATTACGTAAATTATAATAATTTTTCTCCAAGTCTGGCTTTATTTGTTGGTTTAGAAAGCAAACTCGGCGAAACGCAGCAGATAAATTACTCAAAAGAGAGAAGATAAAGGATAGAGAGAAAAAAACAAAGATTGAATCATCAGCGCTGCGATAATTCCTCAAATCATGATTATCGCAGATTAGACCGGGAGATTTATGACCGTGGAAAGAGAGCCTCTTGTGGAGTGCACTATGAGACGCGGGTAATTTCGGCTACTCACGATTTCTCCTGCGTACGTTCGATTGCAACAAGAGAACTCTCCTCTCTCTCTCTCTCTCTCTCTCTCTCTCTCTTTCCGTTTTCTCCTCGGTTCTTTCTCGTTCGTTGTGATGCCGCGCTCATCGTTTGCCCATATTTCGAAAGTAAACTTTTCTGCGAAACTTCAGCCGTAGAATCTAATGAGACTTCTCGCGTTGCCGTGAGAACTTTCCTCCTCGTTTCGTCGTAATGAAGACTGATCAATAACGTGTGTGATCTTTTTCTCGCGTTTTTCGTTCTTTTTACCACCTTTTTAAACTAAAACACAAAATCTCTTCTAACGTAAATACACACTCGACCGAAAATGTGACGATGTGTGAAAATCAATACGTTACACAGAATATTCTATATACGTGCGCAAGTTGTCTTTTCATATGAGAAAGATGTATAATGCTCCAGTACTTTTCACCCATGATGCAATATCACCGTAAAATATATATCCGCTGTCATCGTTAATGTATCCGGGAATTTGCCGAGCAAAATATAACCTTCCGCTAATTCCGTCGTCACTCGTAACGATGTGAGGAAACACAAAAACACGAGCGAGCGCCGTCAAGAAATGAGGCGTTTAATTCCTCCGTTCTCGCGCTGGCACGTGCCATGTACAAGCCATTAGCTTCAATCGTGGGAGATCTCACCGTTTCCTAAAGGATCTGTCTTCTGATGAAGAAGACGATCTTTTAATCCGAATTAATGCTCTCAGCGAAATTACGTGAAGACCACGTATAATGCGCCCTCCGCTCTCTTTTATGTGCTCCCAAACACTTTTTCAGATCGTCTGTCTGCCGATCAATAATAATTCTTCACATCTTTCTTCATTCATTTGTCAAACAAAAAAAAAAGGAAAAAATAACGCTTAGACTCTCGGGAAATGTCAGCGGTTGTTTAACTACAGGCCCCATTTTGCTGAAATGTCACCTATTCCCGGCTGTTTAACACGCGCACGCTCGCACATATTAACAGAATTCATTAAAAGTTAAAACGTGTAGGTATTATATTGACGCAACCTGTTTTTTTTCTTTTTTTTTAAACCTATATGACATATGTAATGCGTGTGTTGCAAACATGAATTCTAAATTCTGCACAAGCCGCAGAATCGATTCCAATAAAATTTAAACAACATATCACGTAACTGACATGACATCGTACGCGGGTTCACAACTCGCAAATAATACAGCGCAACAAGCAAAAGTCAAACATAAATAGACGTGCGAACATAATATTCACAGTTGTCGCGCGTTTCTCTTTTATCAAAATTACGTACATTTTAATGCGCAAAAATATTTTAAATATTTGGATTATTCTTATTATTATTCTTATTATTGAATTATTCTTATTATTATTAGTAAAAAAGCGACTCGGTGTGAATCGGTTTCGTGTTTCACACACAACAGCTCTTTTTATCACTTACAAATTCTGAATGTGTTCGCACGTTAATAAATTTATTTTCCCGGGAAGGGAAGAATGTCCGACATACTTACAAAACGTGCTTTTTGTTGCGAAGTCAACCAGAAAATTCTATGAGCGCGAAATAACGGAAAAGCACGATGGCTGGCGAAGCCACGGCGCAAAGAACCAAGAAGCGCTACATTTATTATATTATTTCCCATTTTCGCACGTGCGCCGCGAACCGGATACGTTCGCTCTCGCGCACGCTTCGATTTCGCTTCAATTTCGCGTATTGTCGGACCGTGACAATAGAAGCGGGATTTCATTGAGCGAATGACGAGGTGTATCGCTCTCGGCGCGCGTGCACTCGTGCCGGGAGAGAATGCGCGAGTACGCACGATGCCATTTCCTTCGATCAAGGGACTCGTGCATTCATCCGGCTCGTTCCGGCGATATCGTTGGTTCTTGTCTCTAATGCCGGGGCAATGACCTTGCCGCATTTCGCAGTGCAAACTGCAATTCATTCGACTCCGCGCCGTACGACGACGATGCCGTGTGGTGCGCGCCGCCGGAGAGATGCACCGTGGAGGTCTCTCTTGTGCAATCCGCAGCCGTTGCAACGACCGCTCGAGAGAGTGAGCTCGACGCGGATCGGACTTAATCGCTTTAAAGATCGAGACCGTGCTTTTAAAGAGGATATGTCAGATTTGCCACGGTTATCCGTGAGCACGGCTGATTCGAATTTTTTCTTTTTTTTTTTTTCGACCCCGCGTTAGATTTATGCATTACTCGCAATGCAGAAATACGATGTATAAAGTGTGTGGGACGTAAGCCGAGAGAGTTAAACGTTCTCAAGATGATGTAATATAGCAAATTTTCATGTACATTTAATATCTATCTTACAAATAAGTAATGCATATGTCGGATACACTTTTAATATTTTTCTTTTTAATGTACAAACTTGTTACGTTGCAAAATTAATAAGAACACGGAACTATTTTTCGGACATTGAGTAAGATTAAATAACACTGTTGTTTTTTCCGTAAACCTTCGCGAGGTTTCGCGAAGCGCGCGATTGACAACGCGCTGTTGCAAAGAACAGACGGTGCGCACGAGATAAATTCGCTTCGCGCAAATCTAATTACTTCCGAAGCGTTCGACTCTCGTCGAGGCTGAAGAACGTAGCCAATCTATTTCTGGTGTAATTGTAGTTTATATATATATATATATATATCTACACACATACACACAGCCGCGTGTATTACACGCGTGCCGCTGATAGTTAGAAATCGCAGTTTGATGAATGCGAATTCCGCGCGATCGCGCGCAATTTTCGCGTCACGGACAAAACAGAGATTGTGATCCTGGCGTAAAGTCATCTCGAGCGTGTTACACTATCGTATAACTGCGACCGTAGCTCATTGAGCACATTACCCGCGCGCGGCCGCTTCTCGATGATTACATTCCAACGACTTAGGAAGTTTTTGTTATTGCGAATCTGGGCTAGAGCACGCCGGCGATGTGTGTGTGTGTGTGTGTGATATGTGTATGGCGCGGCATACACACATGGCGATGCTCCCAGCACCCAACCGACGATGTTATGCTCCGAGAGTGCGTTCATTCGAGAGAATACTAGAGTCTGGATTAATAGACAGGAGAGGAGAATAATATCTCCAGTAGTGCTTATTTTCTTTCGTATACGCGGACTACACGGATTTATTGAAGCGAATGCAGAATTTCCGCTGAGAAATGAAATCATTTCCGCATTTCGAATATCACACACGAACTGAATACACGCATTACACCTCGGGTATTGTAAAAGCACGTGACTCTTCCCAAAGGAATATTACTATTCATCATTTTCGCTATCTACGTACAACGCTCGGCTATCTACTGAATAACGCTTCTATTGTCGAAGCGATCGTGATTAGGAATTCAGTAAATTGATGTTTCACTCTTCTAAGAATCTTCTAATTGCAAAAGATTTTTACCGATCGCGTTACATACAAGCGACTTCTTAAGTAAAATATAATACATACTCTTTATCGTTACTCTATCCATGAGGGAAGAGAAATAATACATTCTTTGTGAATAGTTCGGGGAAAAGAATAATGTCGTGAGCGAATCGCAATAACTGTTATAGGTACCCGTGATTTATCACAAAGAAATAAATAAAGAGAAGGCAAAATTGCAAACGCAAACTTGGCACCCGAGAGTTGCAAAGTTCGAAATAAAAGTCGCTACAAACAAAATGGAAATAAAGTTGAGTGTTGTCCAAAAGGACAAGAGCATGAAGAGAACGAAGGGAATTGTCGAGAATCAGTCTCTCATAGGGGTCTGCGGGCGCGATCGCAACAGTCTCGCACTAGCCCTTTAACGAACCTTTAATACCCGCCTACCACGATGACGAAGGGTCCCACCGTTTCGTGGCGAGGCGGTCGAAAGTGACACCGAATTCCCCGGTATTTAACCCGGTGCGTTAACCTTTCTGAAACCGAAGCAATTGCACTCATTGTCGGGAACGGCACGCGGTGACTAAAGAGAGTGAAGCACACGGTCGGGAGCAATGAAGGGTAAGCTGGGGGAAGAGGAGGAGAGAAAGAGGGAGGGAGAGAGATAGAGAAAGGAGTAAGAGAGGAAACGAGTGATTCACCGTTTAATTGGACGTGTGCTTTTTTACTAGAACTTTATTCTCTCTTTCTCCGATCGCTCCGGGAGTGTGGGTGCATCTGATCTGGAAGAAACAGAAAAAGAAAAAAGAAACACAGGGAAAGAGAAACGGAGAGAAAGGCATTAAGGTCTTCGACGAGAGAAGGTCTGGAAAAGGGACGGACACATTGCGTGCGATATTTTGTTTCTCGGCGTCGTACCCCGCAGGCTCCGTGTTTTCGTTCTAGTCATCAGCACGTGAAGCTTGCGCACATCGTCGGTATGCGTGTCACGCGGCACCCGCGAAAGGTTAACAAATACGGTCAACGCTAATTGACTTTTTTAACCGCTAATTAAGCCGCCGCGGTATGTCCGGTCGTGATAACACATTATGCCTCGCCACGGCCGAAAAGGGACGCGGCGCGTTCCCGTCATGTATTTTTAAGGGAACGAAAGAGGACGAAAAGAAGTGTCTTCGTACTGACCGAGAGAAGCTGCGGCCTCCTAATCCCTGGACACTTGTTGTCCGAACTGATTCAAGACAAACAGATTGAACGGGGCCACTGTCTATAGAGTTTAACGGTCGGTCGAGATAAGTTTGATCGCCAATGAAACTTTGGTGTTTACTGCGCGGCTGTTATTTCAGGGTTCAATGATCTTACGGCTTTGAGCATAATCGCATTAGTTCTTACGAGGAATAAGAACTATGGCGCACAAATTTAAGAGATATAATCAAAGAAATCTGTTTTTTTAATTATTTTATACGGTTAATAGCTCTGTTTAATGAGTGCGTGACATATTACATCTAGCTTAATTAATATTCACATTAGGCTGTAAACTATAGTACACGCATATATAGTTCACGCATTTACGTTTTCTCTCTACAACTTCGTCGATAAAATTGTTTTTATCCAGACGGAATAAATCTCCCACCATCCTCTCGTGAATCAATCTGCATACAAATACTATTAATCACACGAGAGCGCGCATTACCTTACGTTCGTAATACCATTCACATTACCAGGTCAGGAAGAGAAACGCGTTGGCTTCGCGCCACGCGCTACTCTACGAGAGAGAACTGAATTTCGGAAGCGCGCGCGAGAATTGCGCCAGCCGAGGCTCGTTATCGTCGATATTATTGATACGTGTCACCGGCCGGTCGTTCGTTTACATAAAAGCCAAGTGCGATAAATCGGCACTCCAGCGTGACGTACTTGAAAATCTAGGTTAACAGCCGCGTCGATCTCCCGCGGCGTGGGACACGTGATCTCGCGCGCGTTGTTTTATTTGTTTTTTTCTTTTTTTTTTTCAGATGAAAAAAAGATTCACAAGCTCGTTCTGCTCGCTCGTCGTCAAGGTCTCACCGCGTCGAGCGCGCAGGTGCGTGCGCAATAATGCAGAACTGACCCCGTTTTTTTAGCGCGTTTATGTACAGACACTTTCGCGAAGGCATTCGCCGGTAGACACGGCGGCGAGGAAAAATTATAACGGTGAAACGCGGAATCGAGCGCGGTTCTTGCGCTCGCCATTCAAGATATTTTCAAAGAGATGACAATGACGCGCGCATTCCAGACTACATACAACGGACTGCGGTTCGAATGCCGCGAAAGAGTTATTCATAATTCACCGCTGACCTCTTTAAAGTGCCGCTTTAACCTTCCCGGCCGCGTTGTTTCCTCGGACAAACAGCGCGACGTTTATACGGATACCGTTCAATTATGGATAAGCCACTTTGACGCGATAACGATTAAATTTCGAATGATTATTCATCGTCAAAGTCTCATTTTCCTGACGGAATAGATTCAGAGACTTTAAACATATCGGCTTCGACATCATGCTTCGATGTAAATTGAAATTATCGGATAACGAAGTTAACTCCTCGTTCTCGGTCTTACGTGGCAAGAAAAAGAGTTAATTCATGGAAGTAAATCGTCAAACGTAAAATATTATACAACGAGCGTACGCATGCAGACATCTGTATTTTTAAACTCGGTCGTAATTCGTTCTTAACTGTCTTAATTCGGGTCATTGCATCCCGTACAACGCGGTCTGACTTCACTTAATTCCATCACTACGCCTGGTATGCAGCCGATGTTTGCATTTCGCGCTTTACGCGTCTACTTTTATAACTGCGGCGCACGTTTATCGCGATAATTTCTCATCGTATGTAGAACGCGTATACGGACTCTTGAAACATATGTATACATATACATATATATAAATATATGTATATATGTACGTAGCGCTATACGTCCATTCTTCCAACGATTCAAGATAACGTGGCACAATGCCAAAGATATTTATAAATCTTCTTTCTTTGTGTAAAATAAATTTCAATTCGGACGGCGTAAAAATGTGTACACCATAATTTATCACGATCGCGCGTCTTCGCGCCAGTAGTCCATCACTGTTATCTCATCCGTGAAGAGAAAGTGTAAAAGGAAGATTTTAAGAAGGAATTTTCTTCTTCCATCTGCGAGAGAAAAACGCGATATCCGTCAAATAAAATAAATTCAACTCGAGAAAGCGGTGGACGTAGAAATTCGTTACTCTCGCACGCATTCCGGAATAACAAACGTCTTTTGCCCGTAGAAATCTACGACGATGTCTAATAACGCAATGTCTAAAGAAATCGTCGGTGCGATTTTCCTTCGAAAGTGTTACGTCCTGCGCTTTAGCGATTCCTCTCCCCGACGGGTGTTATAAACAACGCGATATAACTCAGCAAATCTTCTTCTTGCCGGTAAAAGGATGCCAGATTGTATCAATCGAGCAGCCTTACGCCTCTTATCCCAATTTTGCTTTGGCGAAATCAACGCGCGTTATCTCGACGGTCACGTGATGTCGGGACGATTTCGCACGGGAGCAAAAAGAGCTCTCTCGACAGCCAGGCGACGGGGCGAGAGAGCGCGCGGGTGAGCGGCAAATGAGTTTCGCGTGTTCATTTTTTGTTATCTGCTTTGCGGAAGATACGCACAGGGACCTGGGGAGATGAGGGTAAGGACCCTCAGAGAGCGCCGGAGCACGAAATCGTAAAATATTTCAGACGTCGACCGCGTGCCGTCGTGACGTTTCGTGTCCCTTCTTCCGGTTTGCAACGAAAGGAAAAGTAAATGCAGCTTGACCGAAGCGCGGGAAGACGAGAGGCGGTAGTGCAAGCAAGAGAGAGAATGAGAGAAGAACGCCGAGAGAATATAAAATTGATCGCAACATAAAGAAGCAGAAGGTACGATGATGGCAACCTTCGAAAAAGGGAGAACTCGTGATAACGTGCTTTGGGTATTAGCGTCACGCGTCTAATTCACCTGCCTGTCCTGCAGACGCACGTGCGTACGCGCGTAAACAGAAGTAAAAAATTAAAAATAGATTTTTCAGAGAAAAAAAGAAAGAAAGAGAGAGAGGCAAATAGAGATGACCATTTACAAATTAAATAACATTTTTATTATAATAATAATTTGCATATTTTGTTTAAAAAACTCTAGATTTTTGTTTTATGTTCGCGCGACGGGTATAAAATTATGATTATTTTATTCACAAAAATCGCGTCGAAATTTATTAACTATAACGCAAGCATCGCACAATATCACATCGACCAAATGTTTTCGTTCACTTCCATTAGCGCGGGGCTGGCACGTTCGTTCTTACGAGGGGTCTAACCACGCGCGAGATCTCTGGTTTTCGTCGGGATGGATCATTGCGCGTAGTCAACGACCGTGATTACGCGCGCGATCAGAGCAACGACGGTTGCGGGAAGTTGTTTCCCTTCTTTTCGGGACCGAAGTTAACGACGCACCAAATGACGGTGTATCGTGACGCGAAAAAAAAAAGTGTTTCATTCTCCTTCATTTCAGAATCGTGCACGTTGCTCACGCAAAAACTGATAATCTCAGAAAGGGGCGTAATGAAATTACTCTGCTTACCTCTACTCTCTTACCTCTGCTTTATGAAATTAGAACTACCCCGTGGAATCTACTCGCGCTTGCCACTTCTGGTGATCGTCTTTCCCGTGATCGTTGCGCGCGGAGATAGAATCTTCTGTTAAAATTAACGTAACGCGTAATCACGACCAAAACGTCGACCCCATGAGGCCGCTTCTATCGTTGCATCCAGGTAAAAAAAAAAAAAAAAAAAACAAAATTAAAAATTAAAAAGAGACTGTAATCTCGATCGTTCGGGGCGATGAGAGTCACTGCCCGGTAAAACCATCGCTCGATCCCGGTAGGACCCCATTCCGGGAAGAGAGGCGTGCACTCAGCTCGAATTTACGCGCGAGTGTTTACGGGGCAAGATGGCGCCAGGTTGCCACCCTTACGCGCATTAACGGCGCGGTCTGAGAGATACTATAAGCACGTCCCCTCGTCTCGTAGACAATGGGGATGATACTACTGCCCTGACAACAATACTCGGCGACCGACGCGTCTCGGGCCTTGAAAAAGAAGAACGACGACAGCAGAAGCGTCCAAGGACGATCTCGAGATTTAGTGAAGACTTGTGATTCGCGTCGACATCGCATACTCGATGCCCGAGGTCGGTTTGCTAGATTTCCGCGGGATTATTATCGCGATGTAATAATAAGATAATTAAAATTTGAATTACAAGAACATTATTATACTGCGTTCAATTCGTACAGAAAACAAAAAAGAATAATTTGAGATTTAGCTGACAATTGATTTGTTAGAAAATACCACTTGTGCGGAACGAAATTGCGAATAACGCATTTGTAATGTTTCTACGCGTAAATACGCAACGATCATCCGCGCTTAATTTCACATGCATACCTGCCCGATACGCTCTACGACCAATAAGTAAGTCGATGCCAGTCGCGCGTCACACTGTACATCCTCCGCTCACCATAATCCGCCGGACGGACTGCATAATTCATTCCGTCATTGGCAGGCCTCGGAGTCCGATGACTCGTTATATCGCGTGGCACACGAATCTACGACGCTCGAATGGTAATGGCCGCTTGCGCGCATACTTGGTGCACCGTTTGGCACATAATTCGCGTCATTGTCATCCGGTAATAGTTTATAAATACAGCCGATGTAATTTAATGAAATATGAGCTTCCATCACGCCACGCACGGGAAATAAACAAACCGCCTTTATAATTAAATGCCTCTATTTTTCTTCCGATTTAAATGCTTCTTTGTAATTGCGCACATAGTGTTTCCAGTTAACAACGCAGCAATTCCCTTTGTATCTCTATACAAAGTCACACTTTTATTAACATTCTCGTATATACGCGCGTTTGCATTCACGGACTTAACTTGGAATGTGTTTTGCAGAAAGCAAAGACCATTCCGACCTTTCAGTCCTCTTTTTTTTTTTTCTTCTTTTACGGCTACGAGTACGCGTTAAAAACTTCCGATGTACAAAAGTGTCGGTTTATTTCTTTGTTCGACTGTTTTGACAGAGAAAATAGCACACGAGAAAACTAATCACACGAAAGATACAACGCGCACAGACATACATAATGTGCGAACTTAAAAACAAAAAGTTTATCTATATACGGGAATTCATGTACGTATGAACTTCCTTTCAGCGCTATGGGATTTCGGGCTTTATTATTCAGCTGTTTTAGCATTTCGCTCTTTCACGGCTAGTCCGTGAAATTACACGATCAAAGTGTCAGCTGCGCCGGTGCAAAATGTAAAAGATAACGGGCTTCGCGTGAATCAAAATTACGCGAGAGCATATTCGTCCTTTGACTGACGTTAATTCTATTTCCCGGGAAAATTGAAGCGAGGCGATAAAATCGCTTCGCCCGGATACATCATATTGTAGGCTCTCATTTCGCTCGGAATTTTCGTCGACAGAAAACACGAACATAAATTTTACATACATACACACATCTTGAGACTGCTTTCCTGGTAAAGGAATTTGTTTACCAAACCACCACTTCACACACAAACAGATTTCAAGGTATTATATAACACCTATCTATAGTATAATTGCAGTGTAAATTAATTATTTTCCAATTAAGCCGATATATGTTTAAGCCGAATTAATCGGATTAAAATTTCATGCAATTTACGCACGCACAATATTGCATGCACCTACATCACCGACTATACTCCTATACTCGCCTTATTCTCGCAATTAGTTTAACCTGTCAACTTCAGAATTTTTTATCTGCTTAGTTAACATATATATATATTATGTATTTTTTGTAGACTTGAAAAATGACGCTTTGTGTCGCGTGTATATCTTTTTGCCATGCCGCGATTATTCCATGTAGTCTCTTTTTCTTTCTCTCTCTCTCTCTCTCTCTCTCTCGCGATTTCCGTAAGTTACTCGAAAACTCATTCTTAGTAGGCACTTTGAATCTACCAAAAGAAACACACTGTACTAACGCCGAGCGCCATTAGCTCGCGTTCTAGAGGTCGGGTTGCGCAACCGGCGGTCCTCCTTACCTAATGGTCGCTAATATATCATACTTTTTTTTTCAGCTGTCACCTGTACGACATCCATTTTGCGGCAGCGTGGTTCGCGTCACTACCGCGCACGACGGACTGGCATTTCATCTATCCGCTGTCATTTTGCCGCCACGCAGTTACAGCTTCTTACAAGCGCTATCGTACCTGTCGTTTCCTCCCTTCGTTTCGCCGCGCGCGCGCGCGCGTTTCTTCTCATCTTCATTCCTATTTCGTCCGTTTTTATCGGCCGCAAGGATTCTCAACTTTGCGAACGACGCAATTATACCGTCGGGAGGATCTCTCTTTTTGTATCTGGTTTATTATCAGCAGATTAATCTCACAAGAGTACCGACATTATTTTCTACGATACTTTTGTAAAAGACGGGAGAGGAAGAAGAAAAGCATCGAGCTGCACTTTATATCTATGTGAAGATTTATTTCTATTGATGCGCGATAATGTGTTCCCCGCAACAACATTCAACATTTTCGATTGATAAGTTAAAAATTTAAACGTAAATATTCGCTGATTGTTTAACGCTTAATTACTACAGACGTTTCTTCTTTTATAAAAATGTAAATTCAGCAAGTATCTTGTTATACAGTATCTCGTTTAAACAATAATAATAATTATTATTATATTTGGATACACACGATACGTCAGACAGATAAACATGTAAATATTATACTTTTTAATTGCTTCGAGCAACGTTTCGAGATACGAAGAGCCGGTTTTTCAACCTCTCATATTGTATGCGCTGCATCTATCAAAAACTTACAATCAAGTATTATTTACAATGTTAAAAACAAATAAATTATATCACCTTATACTGTCTTTTATTATAAAAAAAACTTGAAAATGTTTTTACACTTTAAAAACCGACTTAAAACAGTTTTTGCATTTTGTCATAATATCAACAATAAAAAGCTGACAACATACTAATATAACATAACACGTAACAAAGTGGTTTTGCGCGCAAATTACCCTTACTCCTTCTATTTTTTCCGACCTGCGGCGTAAAAATCCGGCGCGGCGCAAATATCCGGAGTTACCCTATCTGATATATATGCCGTGAGTAAACGTGCATTTGCGCGCGTCCGCACGAGGAAGAATTTGCGAGTACGGGAGTCTGTGTATACGTATGCATATACACTGTGGGATCCGGCAACCACATGTAAGTGCAGCGCGGCATCCCCGAGGAAGGTGCACTCAAGGATCGGAATGCTTTGCCGCCTCCCCTTCGTGACCTCCCTCCAGCTTCTCCGCCCCACGTAACAGCGTCTACCCAGAAAATCCAAACATTCTTTTGGGTTTATCAACTTTGTGTTTAATTCACGAGATTCCGCAGCGGGAGGACGGTCGCAGAATCTAAGAGCTTGCGAAAGCGCAAAACCAGAAGTCGCATAAATTCCGTCTCGTAAAGAACAAAACGTATCTAAAGAAATGCTTTTATATGAAGAGAAATGTGCAGTTGAAAGTATATATTTCTAACTTTGTGTTTAATTTTCGCAAATCGCGAAATTATAAAAAAAACGTTACATTTTTGCACTTTTTAAAAAAATGAGAAGATAACTAAAGAAGAGTTTGCTGTCGACAAACATGTGTTTATTTTTTTTCGGAGTGTTGATCACTAGATCGATATTATAAAGCAATAAAAAACAATATGTAAATTATCCTCTTTATACTTTTTTTTTTTTTAATATGTAAGTACTAAAATCATGCAAGACAATACAATTATGTATGACGACACAAAATCGTTCATATTAAGTTTTTCGAGAAGACGGCTATTTCTACACTAAAAGGGTTTGCCGAAAACAATTTCATTATCTTGTGTGCCGAGCCGGATAGAAAGCGTCAATTTGGTTCAACAACGACACTCGACTGGCAATACTCGAGAGTTTGGCCCGGCCGTTCCGCTATTATCGGTTTAAAGTCAAACGAATTTCGCGAACTTGGCAATCCGGTGGACTCTCTCTTTCTCCTCCACACACACACACACACACGCTCTCTCTCTCTCTCTCTCTCTCTCTCTCTCTCTCTCTCTCTTTCTCTCTCTCTTTCTCGTCGAGTTTAACTCGATGCGCGGCCTTTGTGCGGCCGAGTTCCGCTTTATCTGCGCCGACCAAACGGCCATCTAGTCCAACTTACCGATCCCGACATTCTAATCTCGCCAGGAATACCGGCGGCTAAAGCGTACTTTTCCGGCTCGATAAAGACCGCATCCTTCGCCAAGATAAAGAGCCTTCGCCATCCGTCAGTTCGCGTTACTCTGGCGTTCCCGGTGACGTCTCGGGCTGAAAAACGTTTCACGCTCCCGGATGTAAATCCCCGAGCAGATTTCAACGCGAGTTAGACTCTTGCTCGCGCGGCCAAGACTTCACTCATGTCGGGGCCCTTCGGACGTGGGATTCGCCCTTCATCGATCTTCGGCAGGCTTTATGAGCTTATACACAGCGCGACGGGGAATGGCGGTGGCGGGCGCCTGAAGTGGAGCGAAGTACTTTTAAAAGCTCGCGGGGGTAAAAGGGGGAGGAAGAAGGATACGCGCGGGGATGATTCGCTTACAGTACTTGGCACACTTTCAACATTGTCCCGACAAACTTTGCCAGAGTTATACGGGCGTTTCTGTTCCCGCGAGCAAAATGCATTTGATTATCGGCGCGCACACGAAAGTAAGAAGATAGACCGGAAGAGTAGCAAATTTTACGGAGTTCGATATGAATAGAGATCGAGCGTAATTTTCCCGGTACGCGCTTCGTGCACGCGCAATTACGCGAATTTTATGCTCGATTCTCCGCGAATGGAACGACCGAACTTATATTCCTACTTTGCTCGCGTAGACGATTAGTGAGTTTTAAAATCCACGTTGGATGAAACTTAATGTTTGACGTTTCAAATTCTCGATATCGACGACAAAAAGATCGACGCGAATGAAATCGGCAACGAGAAAAAAAAACCAAAAAGCAGTTTCGCGATTATTAATCATCCACTCGCGTCGTTTTCGTAATATGCGATTGTGAAAATTCATAAAGTAATATTTTCCCATTATTCCCTGCTTTTCTTCAGTCGTGATTCCTTATCGGTGCTGAAACTGCGGGAATGAGTCGATAGTTTCGCAAGTATCGATCAAGTGTCTAAGTACGAGCAAGCGCGCACACGCTTCTCGTTGCGAGAGACGCGGATAACGCGTTCTTAATTTGAATCACGTCGACCCTGTTGGTAAGAAGTTAACGAGCAGTTTTCGTAATAATACGTGAGTCAGCGCTCTTAAAGACGCCGCGAACGCCAGGACGGATACGAGTCGGAGGCGACAACGGTCTCTCTCACGAAAGTAGAGAGTCGCGTGTTTGTGACACGGCCGGTGTACGTGTACTGAGACGGGATTAATTGAGTACACCAGAGAAGAGAGACGGAGGAATGAACACGCGCGCGGTTCATCGATTCTCGTCGGCTATATGAGCTTGTGCGCGCGCGGAAGAGGTACGGCGGACGGAGGAGGCGGAGATGAATGGACGGATGAAATGGATTTACACGAAACGGCGGAACATTTTTCAGGAGCTCATAAGAGCGAGCGAGAATCTCAAAGGTGGTGGTAAGAGGTGGCTAGGGGGAGGTGGAACACGGCGAGGCGGAAGGGAAGGAAGCGGACAGGGCTGGGATATCGACCGCGGAAAGTGACAGCCTCTCGAAAGTGGAGACCCTCGGTGCGCACTTCTAACGACAAATGTGCTACCAGGATCAATTGAATGCTTCGGAGAACGCGCTTCTCCGAAGCCATAACGGGAAATCGATATTGCTCCGAAAACTCGTCCCTTAGAGAGCTTCATGCGACTCCGCAACAATTTTGTATCCGCGTATGATGTGTATATGTATAAATATTACATATTATATATATTTCTCGTCTATATGTTTGAGTTTCGCGCGCGCGTTGAGAGCCGAACACATCTCGTCTCATCTTTCGCTCATTCGCACCGTGTTTGTTGTCGTCGACAATCGGTATCGAATTAGATAATCGGCAAACAAGCAATTTAGCAATCGCGTGCGCGAGTTATCGTCTAATCGTTGTTCAGCACAATGTAGCATCGCGATGTAACATCGCGCGCTTACATTTCTCAAACTTTACGAGGAGTGAAAGAGACATCTCTTGGCGCGCCACCAAGAAAAATATTTCCGGAAAGAGCGTATATGGAGCTTTTACGACGGCGAGGAATATGGATGAATACTTTTTCACCGAAATATAAAGCCGTTCTTCTTCGACGCGTTAGGATTTGCGCCGCGGAAACGAAACAATCGCGGAAAATTACAATCTCCGTCGAGTTTTGAATGGAAGCCGCGATTGGATTGATTCTCTCGCGCGGAGTTTTTCTCTTGCACGAACTCGAGCGACGTTCGATGTTCTTTCGGAGTTTTAGGAATCCTCGAGATAGAGCCAATCGTGTTCTTTCTTGAAAAACACGTGTAGTCATTCCGTTTGATGTGACGCATAGACAGAAAAAAAGGTCATCATTCTGGCTGACTATTTACAGAACAATTTTCCTATTATCAATTTGACTTATTGTGTTTTTCTCATTTATATTTTTTTCCACCATAAATTGTGCATTTTTGTATTTGCAATAATATATTTTCAATATATAGATAGTGTTGAATCAATTGTTTTCCAATCTTATGGAAAAGATAAAAGAGATTCGAGCACCCTTTTTGTTTTGCTGATTGAAGCTTGGCAACAGTCGGGAATAAAACTACGTTCTGCACTTTATTCTCCTGCTCCTAGTTACTTTCCATAAACCTGTTTAGCTCTTCCCATCTTTGCCTCGTCCGGAGTCAAATCCCTAGCACCAGAGGTCCAACAGGATTACCGTAACGGTTTGCCAAGGTATGCCACGACCTTCGACTTGCAGTAGCTTTCCGCACCTGCGATAGTTTTCCTCTAGAAATACACTCCAGAGAACCATACGAATCTTATCGAACCAAAGAGACGATGTCTTTCGATCTTAGTGGTTCAGCTGATGGGCAAAGGTGAAAACCTAGCGCTCGTAAGACAAGCAATGAATGACCTCTCGCTCTCTTTCTCTTTGGATCTTAAAATTGGATAGCTAACAATTTATTTTATCTTGGAAAGTATCAAAAGTTAATCGGTCATTGCAATCTGTCCTCTTTCGAAAAACTGCTGTTTTACATAAACGTATCGATACACGAAATGCAAGGCATCTCGCACGTACCGTTTTTAAAATTTAAAAATCTTTTACGGTCTTAAGTGGAGCAACAGTTTTTCTCTGCTAGAGATATACTCAACTTTTTTGAAAACAAAAAGTCTACGCATAATCTCTCTATTTCTGCTCGGTGAAGCAAAACACAATCATTTTTATGTACAAAAAAAATCTTGAATAGGTCATAAGAGCCGTTTTTGCAGGATGTTATGCCGAAAATATACTTTTATATATATATATATATATATATATATATGTATATACATATATATGTGTTCACATGTAAATTTTTACACGTGAGTTTTTAATTGAAATTTCAATTATTAAAATTCTACAGGATGC